>LPNX010797569.1:614399-651899 GCA_001517045.1 Pseudotsuga menziesii
TTTTTAATTTTAAATTGAAGAAAACTTGGGGTTTCTTTAGTTTTGGAGGTTTTCTCTATTTTTTTAAAGAAATATCTAAAATTTTTGTTTTAAAAAATAAACAATTTCTTACTTATTCAAAAAAATATGAAAAAAACATAGGATTTTACTTTTGACCTAGAAGCTCTCTATTAATGTCTCCTTTGTGATCTAGAAGCTCCACGTGAACTTGCACAATGTGAAACCTTTACACATGCTTGATATAAGAAATTAAGAAGGGTTGCACGATGGTAGTTATAGTGATTGTAGATTCACATGGTTATCCATTCTAGATTGCAAAATTTATGAAGGTTAATAAATCAAATGAAGAAGTTATAGCAATTGAAGTACATTGGTAGGAGAAAAAAATACACTACTCAATGGTGTGTATAAGAAAGAGAAATGATAGTTGAGAAGCATATCAATAAAAGAAAAAATGAAATTGGCAAAATATGAATCATCGCCACATTGACACTTTAAAATTACGGATGTTGACATACTTGTTTATGTATTCCATTTGACAGAGGTGAACTCCTCACTCTAGTACTACAAACATGGTCAAGAGGTTATGGGGAAAAATGTACTTGCAAGATGGATGTATAGAGAACATAGTTATAGATTAAGAAGACTTTTGACATCTAAAATGTTTGGTGCATATGTAGAATTAGATGGTGGATTCACTGATAATAGAGAAGGATATGGTTCATCTAAATATTCATCTAAAGACAATGTAGATTTTGATGGTTGATCATATTCCATGAATAAATTTCAATAATTGTAATAAACTTTTTATATATTTTTATTAACATAATGTTTGTATGGTAACTCTGAAGGAGTATTTGTACTTACATATGGTCTTCCATGAAGTTGTCAATCGTTTCTATGTTTCTTTGCTTATATGAATTTGATTATGAATAATGCAACAATATTGATTAACTTATGTGATTAAACTAGGGACAATGCAACAATACTTTTATAAAATATTGTGTTAATTCAATGCAATTTGTATTGAGCTTGTTATTAAACCAACATGGATACATCTTAAACCCAAATCTATCAAGCACCGAGAGGGATCAAATTTCTTGCGTTGTAAATTTTTTCTTGATGTGTAGAAATTTTAAGATAAAAAATTTTACACCTTAATAAATTTGATCCATCTCGGTGTTTGATATATCTAGGGTTTAATACGGTTCTATGCAAGTTTTAATTTTTTTAATCTGTTTTGTAAAATTTAAAATTGAGCATACACATGTTTTATTTTTTATGATGTGATTTATAGTTTTCACATCAGCATTACCCAAGTTATGTGACAACATCTCCCCTATATTGGGTTGTAAAGCACCTCACTACTTTTGGTGTAATAAGTAAACAAAGCATTTGCAAGTAATCTTGATTTTTCTAAATTGTAGGGAGATATTGTCATGCCATTATTTATTGTTTGGTGCTTAGGGTGGGGTGTTCCTATGAATATGGGTAAATGTTTTATATTTTTTGGCAAGAGGAGGACATGAGTATGATTGAAATGAGCTTGATCGAGCTTTTATTAAGCCATCGATCGATCTTTTGAAAGCTCGATCAAGGGCTTAATAAAGCACTCGATTGAACTTATTTCAAAAGATCGTCAAGGGTTTAACAAACCCTCGATCAATCTATGGAGATTGATTAAGGTTTTTTTAAAGCCTCGATCAAGATCATGAGCTTGATGAAGAGAATGATCTTGATCGAATTAGCATGCTCAATTGAGTTCTAAATCTCAATTGAGAGAATGTGAGGATTAAATTTCCAAACTGAAAGGTGTCATCTTGGTAAATGCCCATGGAGTTTGAAATATCAATCGATCTATGATGCTTGATCGAGATTAATAAATAGTAGTTGAGATATTGACATGTAACAGGTGTAAGAACAAAAAAAATCGAATCAAATCAAATCTTGGCTTATCCGTATGCGTTTGTTGCATAGGATCTTGAACGAGGAGTATAGAGTGGTTGTGTTGATTTTATTGGGGATTGCAACTTGCCACTAGCTACCACTTCTTTCTACCATGGCCTCCACAACTAGAAGTAGGCAACTCAAAACCCCCAAAACTTAGTTCTTCTATGTAATGATTGAAAGAGTTGATTGTTTTAAGGAATTTTGTGAAATTTGTTCAAAACCCTAAAAAATCAGTTCTTCTATGCATGCATTTATTGAAAGTGTTGTTTTTTAAAGCATTTTGTGAAATTTGTTCCAAACCCTAAAAAATCAGTTCTTCTATGCATTGATTGAAAGTATTGTATTTTTTAGGAATTTAATGAAAATTTTTCAACCCCCCCCAAAACTCAATTAAACGTATTGATTAAACTTTTTTTATTTTTTTAAGTAATTTTAACCAAAAATGTAACATTAGATATTTTTATTGTACATGTGTTATACAGAATTTAGTTGAAAATAAACCAACCTAGATCCATCTTAAACCTGGATCGATCAAGCACTGACAGACATCCAATTTCTTAAGGCATAATTTTGTTAAATATTAAACTCAAGAAATTTGATCCTTCTTAAGCTTGATATATTTGGGTTTGAGTTTTTATTTTTTTATTTTTAGGGGGATGTGTATATTTTAAATTTCTTTTCATAATTTTTTTTATTTTATAAGTGGATATGTATTTTTTTATTTTATGAGCCAACATGTCTTTTTTTTAATAATATAACATTAAACATTACATTATGTTATTAAGAACATATATTGGTGCACAAAATGATTTATAGGAAGGGTTTTCTTAGAGCCTTTATTGTATTCAAAAGATAACATATATATGATTTATCTTCATTATTTCATGCACATCATTCAATATGCTGTGCTAAACTTTGGATATTTTTGCATAGGCAACTGCACTATTTCCCCTACAAAGGTCTATCAGTAAAACTGAAGGGGGTATAGGAAAAAAAATTTCATCTTTGGTGATTTGGAGGTTGCTTGGGAAGCTTGTCCTAAAATTGAATAACAAAATGGATTATCCCATGGTGTGGCATGAGCAAACATACAGAATCCTGTAGTTATGACCCCGCATTCTGGTTCAAACATAAAAATCCGCTCATAGTTATCCAATGGAAAAATGAATGGCACAGATCCATGGCAAAGAAAATCGACGGTTGATAATGATCTTGCTGAGGAAATATGCATGTTTTTAATAGAGGATTGAATTTATAGGTCAAGATTAAATGACGAGCAGGATCAACCATTGGATGAGCAGGTGATGCAGATCGACGAATGAGGAATATTTCGTTGGGGAAATATGCGTGAAGGAATGAGCTATGGAGATGTGCAAAATCAGTTAGGATTCCCATGTTTCAACTGTCAAAGATTGCATGTTTTCCAATATCAACGGCGGGTGGGGATTTTGCACAACCAACATACACGGAGGATAAATTGTGTCAAAGCTGCGAAATATTGTAGGGTCCTCCTATTCCAACGGTCTTGATATTGAGGGGGAAAGATCTACGGTGGAGATGCGTTTCATAGTGGAAAGATGCATGTGAGATAAAGGCATGTGGGAGCTACGAAATCTCAAGGGACTCGCATCGTTTAGCGATTGGGATTCTAGATGGGGAATATCTATGAAGGAGAATCATTTCGCTGCACAAACATGCATGAGAGATAAGACTGTGAGGGGTTGCAAAGTATTGGTAGGCCCTGCTCTTTTGAACGGTGGAGATATGGAGGGGATTTGATCAACAGTCCTAGATGATTTCACGGCAAGGAGGTGCACATAAGTTAAGAGGATGAGGCGATGCAAAATATTGTAGGGCCTACACCCTTGGATGGCAGAGATATGGCTGAGGTTGTATCGATTGTCCATAATAGTTTCACGATGGAGACATGCATGATGGTAAACAAGATGAGGAATTACGAAATTGGGAAGAGGCCACACAGTTGAATGAATAATATCACTTGCAGAGGAGATCTATGGCCGTGGTTTGTTTCACAATTCAAAGATGATAGGGGAAATAGAAAAGAAAGGGGCTGCAAAATGGAGATCAAGGAAAATAACATTGATGACGTAGATTTCATCTTGGAGAGATCAATGGTCAGGAAAGGTCGCATCCTTGGACAACTTAGATTATTGAAGATTTAGATCTACAAATGGAAAATTGTTTTGCAAAATGAAGATGCGAGATGGGTAAGGATATAAAAAGTATAAAGAGTAATGTGCATGTGAATTTGCGGCATTACTTATTCCTCAGAGCATCGAAAAGTGAGAGCCAGAACAGTGCAGGAGAAACAATCTCATACAACATTGTTCATCCACCTATAAAAATCTCTAGGTTGGCCTTTTGTCCCCTCCCAAACTATAAAATGGCTCAAGTTGAGAATGTGGAGGTTCAGGACCTATATTATCAAAAGGTAGAAGAATATTTCGAAGATAGGGATGTTGAGGTGTTCGACATGATTATGATAAATGGACCCATTAGTGATGTTAAGAAGAATCTAAGACTTCTTAGAGAACAAGGCACCAATATACATAACCTTCACCAGTCCTACTTCCATTTTTTCATGACTGACCAAACCCCAAGTTTCCCAGAATTCATTGACTGGTGCACCGATAACTACTCTCTTTATGAGAGAGTGATTATGAACATCACCATCTCTGATGTCCTATGCCCTATCAGTCCTCTAGCCATTAGGAAGGCCTTGTCAGTCCTTGATGATTTTTCCCTAAAGGTCCAAGATTACAAAGAAGAGTCCATACTACAGTGTTTCCAAGAGTCTTTGGTAGAAAAGAAGCATGATTTTTTCAAGAAACGCTTCAAGTCTGATGGAAACCTGTCAGACCAACATTTTCCAATTGATTCTAGCCGATTCAATGAAGAAACTCAATGCATCGTTACTCTGTTAATACAATTCCTAGGTATAGACACCGAAAAATGCATCACTGAGCCGCTCATGAGTTTTGTTTTTGTTTAAAGCACTTGCCCAATCAAGTCAAACGAGCCAGGTCAGACAATGTAGGTTTCATGTCTCAAATTCGATGAATTCCTTGCTGAGAGTATCCATTCTCAGCTTATGAACTTCAACAAGACCAAAACATTTAGGTTCCAATCCTATTTGCTAAAGATTCTCCTTGCTCACAATGAAGAGAATTTTCAATTACTTGAGATGGTATTGACTGAGGAGATGATCAAGGATTATACAAAGTTCATGAACTTCGTCATGGTAGAAATATACAATGTTATGTTCCAGAAAAGGCTGCACAGGGTATTACCTAAAATGAGAGATATTTCACAGTTCTCTACAAATAGCAAGGTAGGGGACTGGTTCTTATTTGAAAATGGGACTGTGATAAGATTGTATGGCTTCACTCATCCCCCATATCTGTTGCCAGCCTTCCTTTCCCCCAGGTTTTTCTCCATGGAGCTTATCAGGCAGAAGCTCATAGTAGAAACAAAACATTTCTTGAAATACAAAAAGTCTACTGATATTATGTATCCCTGGAAAGTAGGGCCTTTCACCATCAAGAACAAAATTGCTTTTCCCATGATTGAGTACTTGTTGAAGGAAATGGGATTCCCTACATAACCTGTGGTTGATTATGACCCTCACTAGGTCATTTCAGACAGAAGGAAGGATGTGAAAAGAAATCCTTTCAAACATGTGGAGATTTTTGGGTTGGCAAATGTTGCCAATTGGGATGAATATCCAAAGGAAAATACCAAAGATGCTGATATGGATGAGGATTTTGTTTCTTCTATAAAGGAAATTACCTCATTAATTCCTGATATTTCTAAGGTGGTTTCAAAAGATATAAAAATTACTCCTCTGGCTAGCTAATCTGATAGAACTAACAAAAGGGAGCTCTCAAACCCCATGGACATTGAAGAAGAAGAAACTATGAGGACCCCCAAGAGGCAGAAGATTGAGGAAGAGGGACAACTAATCCAAAATACAACAGAGGAGAAAGGAAAGAAGAAGGTTAAAGTGACAGGACCAGTGTTTTAGGTCAAGGAATATTCCTTTGCTGACACTCCAGCTGAATTTGCATCACAATTCAGGGACAAAATGGAGCTGTTGGATAAGTATAAATAAATGAAGGATATGATTGCAGAGGAAACTCTCAAGTTGTGTATAGAGGTGAGGAATATTTATAGTCAGGATGTGTCACTCATTGTTTTTAGATACCAGGCCCACAACACTTTAAACTTGGCATTAGCAACAAATAGAAAATTTGATGAAATAAGGATGGACCTGGAAGACATCCCCATGCCAGATATGATTCATTTTCACAAACATATTGGGGACATATTGTTTTTAAACTTTCTGAAGTCCACACTAAATTTGTCTAAGATGGAAGTTACTAAGAGTAAAATTGAGAACTAGCTGAGACAATAAAAGGTGGAAAATAGGGCCCATCAGGCACAAATAAAAAAGCTGCGGGCAAATCTTCTAGCTTCTAGGGGTAAGGATGATAAGGGAGCAAGAATGAAGAAGCTATTAGATGAAAAGGAAAATGTAATCCAACTGCTCAAAAAGAAGTTTAAAATACTTGCCACCTAGTTAATAGAAGGACCTGAGATGGATGAGATAGAGAAGGAAAAAGAAGGCCTGAAGAATGAGTTAATGGATTGCAAAGCAAGGTTGTTAAAATTTGCTGATAAGGAGAAGCAATGGAAAAAGGACATAGATTTAGTGGTGGAAAGTGAACAAGATTTAAAAGGAAAATATGATGAGATGGAGAGGAAATTGCAGGAAAAAGAGAAGGAGCTTGAAGATGGGATTATGGCTCCTGTAGCTCAATCAGGTGAACATGCCATAGTCCAAGCTATGTACCAGGTAAGCTTGAAGGATTTAGAGCTGACTTGGTTGAAGAACCAGAACAAGACATTAGAGAACCTGCCACTTCAAATAGAGCAAGAAAGGAGAAGTTGGGAAGCCAAGTCTAATGCTTGGGAGGCCAAATTCTAGAAACTGCAGACAAAGAATGATAAATTGACTAAATAGGTGCCAGGACAACTATAGGTTCAAGTGGAAAAGCATATTATATAGGATGCCATTATTGAAGAAGCAAACAAATTCAGGCCTTACTTGGACTATGTTTTGGATAAGGAATTGGTAATACACTCATCTAAACAGGATCTGACAACAACAAGAGAAAAGATGAACAAGAAACTAGTTGAGCGTGCCAATAATGCTATTTATTTTCCGAACAACTTGTTAGAGGATTATATAAAGAAATCCAATTTCAAAGATAGGATCTCCATCATGACTTGGGCTAGGAAGGTCATAAATAAATATCACCACCTAGACATAGTCTAGGAAAAGGTTGATATTTTGTCTCACCAAGTGAAACTATTTAATGACATGTTTGATCCATTGTTCAAGAAAGGTCTCCCTTTCTTCTGGAAAGAAAAGGGTGGTATGTTGACTAAGGATGAATACTATGAGAAACTGATTGGATGCAGATAAGACCATGCAAATTTTGTAGGTATGAATCAACCATTTTTCAACAAGGTAATTCTAGAAAAATTGGACAACGAATTTGAAATCCTGTTCACCTTCAAAGAAGCATGCATGCATTTGCAAAGATTTTCTTACAAGGACCACATCAAGTTGCACATGTTGGTTAAAGATATTTCCAGGCTGGAACTACCATTTCTAGAGTAGTGGAAGGCAGTTGAAAGGTTCAAAAATACTAAATACACATTGCATGCCTAGACGTGAGAAGGAATAGGTCGATATGAGTCAGTAGGAATCCATTAAAAGGACCCCAATCCTTCGTTTTCATACCAAGAAATCCTAACCCCCAACCGTCAAATTACCATTTTTATCTAGCATGCTAGAGATTCCATATTCCTTTTTTCATGTAGAAATCATGGTGAATGCGCCACTTCACAACTATCATAAGAATTCCCATTTTTCATAACCTAATTAGGCTCTATTTCGAGGTTGGTCTCGCGATCCATAACACTATAAATGTAACCTCTTCGGAGGAAGTAAAGGGTGGGAGGGTTGATTTGAATTTCATATTTTTGAGGCCCTATGTGCTCAGATTGTGCTCTGTAAAATTTCTTGGAAGTGATAATGAAAATGTTTCTCTGAGTTTATGAGATTCATTACGGTGTTTATATTCAGTTTGTGTTTCCTATTTGCATCATTTTCCATTTGTGTTAATTCTGGCTAATGCTTTCTAGTTGTATGAGAGGAATTCGTTTCATTAAGCTATCACGTCCCCACCCCTCTACTCGGTGGAGAGGACGCGACTAACAACCATCAACCTGGGAAATCTAAGCGCCATGAACATAATATAAAAATGCATGAACTTAAATATACATAGATGCATAAATTATTAACATATAGCAGAAGCATAACCATTCATACAAGAATTCAACATGTTCATAGTAATTCATAAAAAAAATACAGTTGCGAAAATAAAATACAGGAGAATACTTATCTTGAAAAAAGCTTGTCCCACAACCAACTATGTCACTGCAATGTTACACCCAGCCATAGGCTAGTGCACTCTTTAATCTCTCAACAACATTGCCTCCCGCAAGGTAGGAATGATTTTCCCCAAGGAATAAGGAACACTAGCAGACTTCACCCATAGCCAAGGATACAATAAAATTCAGTCAAGCCAACACAATTGGGTTTATTATACTTACGTAGGCAATGGTTTACACTTAGCCAAAATCACATGAGACAAAACCAAGCAAACAGATGGGTTTATCAGTCTACTAACCAAGCCATCCTTCCATTTGGGTTTATTAGGCTTCCAAGGAGGTGGAAAGATTGACTGCTATGCTAGTGAGCTCAACCCTAGAGCCATGAACACCTACACCAGATCTAGCTTGACTTCTAAACAATTACACACCCAGCATAAGGAAGCATTCCCTTCTATGCTACACAGTCCCTCAGGCCATGCCTTCCCTTCCAGTGCTATTCAGGGTATGCAAGGAAGAAAACAAACCTTCTTGATTGGTTTGTGAGGTTCCTTCACACACTAGGTTTATCAAGCAAGTCTAGACTCCATTTCCATTCCTCAAATCAGTTCAGATGCCAAACAAGGATGTACACATAGTTATCTCAGTACTGGGATTAAAAAAATGTAGTAGACGCCAGGGGTTACATACACAGACGGTAATTACGAATTCTGAGCATTGTCAGAGCCAGACCAGCTGCTGCATTTATAGAAACCAAATCGTTTGCTAGTCATTTAATTCAAAGACACCAAATCAATTTTGGGCAATTGTATTCAGGGGAAAACTAGTAGATGGGAAAAATTCATGAAAGGAAACAAATTGCCCAACAGGGAAAAATTGTAATTGAAAACAAAAACCAAAAAAGAAGAACAGGAGAAATCCCCCCCAAGGGTCCATAATCAGAATCATTTTTGCTTACTTGCTGCTGCGTGAGTGCAAAATTGGGTTTCCAAAAAATGTTTTTTCCAGTCCAAAACATGAGGGGAAAGTGAAACACTGTCACATGAGGGAGAAGTAGTTGTTTTTGAGTTTTCTTGCTCAAGAAAATTTAAAAATGTTTTCCCCTGAAGTGGCGCTCTTCCCATTTTGAATTCTCCCCCCTCTTCCAATCCCCCACTCCCTTGTCCTTAGGAAAAATCATGCCCCCATCTCATTTGGTTGTGTTGACATAGGTGGCTGCAGGTTTTTTTTTTATTTAAAAAAATTGAAATTCTAACATGATGTTCGAACTTATAACGTTCAACTAGAATAAAATACCATCGCCCAACCTTAATTTCCAAAACATAAATACTAAATCGATGGTGGGGATTTTTCCCGGAGCTCCACACCATGATTATTTACATCATTTATTTAAATGCAAACGAGGTCAAAACCGAGGTGTTACATAAGCACTCCTTCCATCAGATGTAGCATTTGTAATATTTCTGTGATGATTGGTGTGGAATTCATCCTTGTTAGATGCTCCATTTCTATCATTTCCTTTATATTTTGTTATGCTAAAGGTGTATTAAGATATTCATCCATAGATATATGCCTCTTGTTGCATTGGAATTTTTCTCCTTTCTACTACCATCAATTGAAGATATTTGGCTGAATATTACACTTACTTTTCCTCATAATACATATGGGAAAATCATGGTTCATTATTTGCTATAATATCCTTGGAATGATTTAGACCGTGACTCCATTTCCCAATGGTTTTTGATATTTGTCTGTCTTTCAGTCTTTTAATTTACAAAAAAATATGTCCGATCAGAAATCTATCATTTTGAATGATTATAAAGCTAAATGTATATGTCAATGTTCTTGTGACAAGAGAGAGCCCTCTCTGAATGCATTGGCTAGAATGTAGTCTAAAGATTGGTTTGAAATTGTTACCCCTATGACTTCCTACCACAACCATAGCAAAATTACAGGGTGATAACACAATACATAGGGGTTCTTCCCTCTGTAAATCACGTTCATCAAGAGGATCTGGCGTTGTGGAGCCCCCCAATGTTGTGAGCGTGGTTGTTTGTGAACTATTTACAAATATAGTTTTGTTTTTATTAACTTACATAAAAAGTGAATTACTGTATACATGTAACAAAATTATTAATTGTTGTTTGTTTATACTTTAATAAGAACCCTTCCAACTAGACTTTTTGGTGATCGTGTATCTAGGAGCATCGTGGTCAGTATATCGCATCATGGTTGTGACACATTGACCTCCTCATAGCATGATGATGAGGTTCTTCATCATACAGGTACATTAAATTCATATTTATATATTTTCAACTACTAGTATCTTGTTTTTGTATCAACATTTTGTACTTTGAATGATTTTTATTTATTTATTTATTAGGTTCCCATTTTGCTTCTCCACCTCCTTGGGAGGATAATATCACAAGGATCATGATCGAGGAGATTACATCATATCATGATAGGATGTGCACCCAGTTAGGTCCCAGGTGTCATGCACCCCGATTTCCCATTTAGATAGGTGATTAACATGATGATCAATGCAATCAATGGATTTTTTGAGGTCCACTAGCAGGTGGGGATTCTTAGGGACATCTAGAAAACTGATTACTAGAGGAGGAGGGACCAGGTATTGGGTTTTGAAAAACGGGAGGTTGTGAAAATAAAAAGAGGAAAGGATGTGAAGGGAACTTTGTTCGACATCCCTCTTGGTCGTGCTCTTGGATAACCACTCTAATTGTGAGAGATTAGGAGCGAGGTTGGTGTGCCTCATATTTATGATAGGTTTATTAGATCTTGGGGTGTATCCTCCCACCATGATCAGGTCCCATTATAATTTTCCAAACATGTGTATGCAGAGTTTGCGCTACACATGCGGGCCTGATTACATGAGTACGTCGTTGTATTTTTATGGCATCAGTTGGGGAAAAAGTTATGAGCATCCTGGGGCTTGCAGAGACCCTACTACTACACCACCACCTCCTTAACTAGTTCCCACTCCTACTTGTAGTGTTATTCAATCAAATGATATTGTTGAGCCATTGTAGCTCAGAGTTAAGACATGAGATTTGATGGTAGGAACTACATGCCTTGAATTGGACTGTGCTACAATGGAAATGCATGAGGACGGGTCTAGACCACTTCCTAGACCTATAAAGGTCAAGGGATCCAATTTATTGAGTTATTTTTTTATAATCTTAAATTTCCAAAAGAATTTACACCTCGTCAATAATCATGATGATTAAATTAGCATATAATATATGTAAGTTTCATTAAAACATATGTAATTTTTTTAAGCCGACATGTTTCATTTTTTATTTCAATATTTTTTTAATTATTAAAATATGTCACATTACATAACTTTACGTGACACCATCTCCCTCATACTGGGCGGTTAATTTTCATTTAAACTTATGTAAAAAAATTTAAACCAAACATGTTTTAATTTTTAATTTTAATATTAAATTTTAATTTTATAATTATTAAAATATGTCACATTGCATTATTTTATGTGACAACATATCCCTCATACTGGGTTGTTAATTTTCGTTAAAACATATGTAATTTTTTAAGCCAACATGTTTTCATTTTTTAAAATTAAAATAAAAATATTATATTTTAATTTTTTATTATTTCAATATGTTAGGTTACATAACGTTAAGTGACAACATCTCCCCAATACTGGGCTGTAGAGAATCTCATTCCTCTCAATGCAATCATCTATAATATGGGTGTAAGCCATCGCCATTAAATAATCATCTTTAATACATGTACATAAAAAATAGTTAATTGAATGACACACATTTTTTTATTGTTTCATGCAGAGGGTTGCGTTTATGGATTCTCTCAATGTCACTTCCCCATCGGTTGAAAGTTCAACCTTTGCCCCTGGTGATATCTTTGTGGTACACATGCTAGTCTCCTCATCTTAACTTTGTTAGTTACATACTTATGTATAATTGCAATTATTTTATCTTAACTTTTTGCTTGTGCCTTGGTCAAATTGTACAAGGTGGAGGCAATGAGATTGCATAGGAGCAGGAGATGCATTCTCCCTCGAGTTCTGACCATCACTCGCTAGTCGATGAGGTGTTGTAACTTATGTTGCAATGCAATAAATAATTCCAATTTATTTTTGATTGATAATGTCTAGTTACTATTATTATATTTATTACATGCATGGTGTCACCATATACAAGCTCAAGTACAGTTGGGAGTCTACTCACAAAAATTGCTAGAAGACATGCAAATATCCACTCAAAATTGGAGGCTGAAATTGGTGCATAACACTAAATTGCATTGCATAAGTGTACATCAACCATCCTTATAAAATAATAGGCTGTCCAAATATATAATAACATCAAATATTCAAATACCTAAGGAGGCAATTTGAATCCTCACAATTGGCAGGCTTACTAAAAGTAAAAAATCCCCCTAATTGCATAAAACACTTTCCAAATCAATCCCGAAAGGTCACAAATTAGTTGAATAAGGTATCTCAACCAATGAGTGATGGTAATTCAATAATATCATGCTTTCAAGAGAGAAAAATATGGATGATAAGTTGGGCCAAAAATAAGGCAGTTTTCATGTGACTAGCTTTCACCTTTTACCTTAAAGATGTTAAAAAAATAGCCTAAGTTTGGATAAGGCAAGAAGACAAACTTACTAAAATGGGAAGTCAGTATAGTTTGCAGAATCTTATCCATAATATATGAAGGGTGCTCCTGGATGTATTCATGGAAATTTTTGACCAAGTGGTGCAAGTGGATGCCAACTAGCTAGTCTAGAGCTTGGGAAATTAACCATAAAGATTAAAGATTATATCCTAAGTATGTGAATGGATTTTTTATTATTCTAAAACCACCCTTTAATCCTGAATTATGTGAAATATTAGAAATATATCAGATATATAGGGCCTAACAAAGGCTGAGTCACCCTTTACATACTGCTTGTCCACAAAAACAAGGAAACAAGGAAAACCACATGGGAAAATACCTCCCCTCAAACATGGAAATGAACAAAATTTATGAATTCTTGTCTTCAATTTGTCTTCACCATATGATAAAATATCCCAATTAGTTATTTGAGATGGTTTAAAGTCTTCTCAAATAATTCCTTTGTGAATATGTTTGTAACTTTATCAGATGATGTGCAATAGTGCAGAGCAATTATCTCATCATGCACAAGTCCTATGATGTAGTGCATATGGATCTCTATGTGTTTGGTTCGCTACTTCTGAAAAAGTTCTATTGATATTTGAATAACACTCTGATTTAAAAAAAAATGACCATGGATATGCTAGATTCAATCCCAAAGTCTTCAAGTATTCCTTGCAACCACAAACATTGAGTAACTGTATTTACACCTCCTCTGTATTCTGCCTCTGTAGAAGAAAGTGCAATGGAAATTTTCTTTTTACTTAACCATCAAATTGTTCCATATTCAAGAATAGAAATATATCCATAAGTTTATTTTCTATCATTGCTATCACCATCCCAATCAGAATCAGCAAAACCAACTAAATCTAGATTAGATTTTGCAACATAGTGAATCCCATGTGTCTTGGTTCCTTGCACAAAGTGAAAGATTCTATTTTCTTCCCTCCAATGGATCTCATGTGGCTTTTACATATGTATATATGCCATACTCACTACATAATAAATATCAGTTTGAGTGTGGGTAAGATACAGAAGACAACCAACTAGTTGCCTATAGAGAGTGTTGTTCACCAAGGGAGTTGATAGCTTAACTCCTGAGAGGAAAGGAATATTTATTGGCTTGAAATATTTCATGTTTAATTATTTGCCAGGTCTGAAGCATATTTGGACTCATATTCTTTGATTCTAGAGGTTGTTTCGAAAATCTCAAGCCCCAAAAATTGGCTCAGCAGTCCCAAATTAGTCATGGAAAAGGCATGGCTCAAAGCATCCTTCAAGGAGGAAATTTCATTCATGGAACTTCCTGTAATCAAAATTTCATCCACATACAAGGATATAATTAATATTGAATAATGAACCATCTTCAAATAGACATTTGGATCATATTTTCATCTACCGAAGTCTTGATATAGCAGAAATCCATCTATCTTGGCATACCAAGTGATGGGAGCTTGTTTTAGCCCATATAATGATTTCTTCAACCTACACACAAGAGATGGATTAGTAAAAAAATGTTATTTTTGCTGCATATATACCTCTTATTTTAGTTCACCATGGAGTAAGGAACTCTTTAAATCCATGCGATATACCTCCCATTGCTTGGATGCTGCATTGGCCAAAACTAGTCTTATATAGTCCATATTTTCCATTGGTGCAAAGGTATCATTGTTGTCAATGCCTTGTAATTGGGAGAATCCATTTAATACTAAAATTTATTTGTAATTCATAGGATATCCATCATGATTTTTTTTAAAGACCCATTTGCACTTCACTAGCTTTCTTCCAGGTGGAAGATTGACTAGTTCCCATGTCTCATTCTTTTTGAGCGAATGCATTTCTTCTTTCATTGTTGTTTTCCATATTGGATATTTTAAATATTATTCATATATTTGTGTATTATATTCAATCATCATATAACATTTCTCAGCAAATCTTGGATCTTTGATAGAGAGGGCACTCTAAAAATGAGATCTAGTTCTCCTAGAATCACTAGGATTCCCAGATAGTTCCCCAACTACTTGAATGAAATTTGCTTCCCACTTTGTTATTGTAGGAGTATTTGGATTTGAAATTAAATATTCATTATTAGACATATCAAAATCTGAAAGTTTACTAGAGTCTTCACTTAGAATCTGAGGTGGAGTTGAAGAGGATTATCCAATTTCAGTTGTTGACATAGGAACTTCTTCAAACTAAACACTCCTTTCGATGAAATATTTTTGAGTGCTTAGGTTGATCAGCTTGTACCCTTTTGGATATTTTGAATACCGAACAAATAGACATTATTTTTCTTGGGGGTTGTAAATCCTTTTTTTTTTCCAGGTGGAATTCTATGTTGATTAATTTGTCATTGATGCCAATTGTTGAGTCCTTGGTGCCCTGTGTGGAGCCCTTGAGGGTAAGTTTTTAGTTTGTGGTTTTCTATGTCTGAGGATCCCTTTTGAACTTGTCCAAGACCAAGATTGAAGCCCTTGGAGACCTTGGAATAATGGAAAGTCCCTGGTTACCCATTGACTTGGTCAAGTTCCCTTAAGTTGTATCTTGGTCTCGTTTCAGTCCATTGTGGAGTTCCCTGATCATGGTTGATATTTGGTTACTGGTATTTGTGATGCTTGTTATGCTTGTACTTGTTTTGGTATTTTGATTGGTTGTTGGATGGATGTTGTGTCTCATGTGTGTAAGTCCCTTGACGTGTTGATGCTAGAGCCCATTGCTTGCATTGGATGGTCTTGAGGTTGTTGAGTTCTTGTGGGGTCCTTAAGTACACAAGCTTATATATTGATTCTCTTGCATGTGGAGACTTAGGTCATAGAACCCACACTTATGGTGGTATGTTGGAACCCATTATTATGGGGTCCTTGGTTCCCTTGGAAGTTTGGGTCTTGAACCCACACATATGGTGGTTTGATGGCCCTTGGACGCTATATGGTCATTGACATGTTGTAGCCTTGTGATTATGCATATGAATCCCATAAGGTGTTGCAAACAAGTGGTAGGTATATGTACCCATATTTTGGGGAGTTGGTACTCTTATGGTGATGAATATATATAGTGGAACCATTGGATATGTTTTTAATGATATGGAGACCTTGAATATGATGATGATATTCTTGAAAACATCTTTGTTCCCACTTGATTGGTGGTGTTGGGGTCCTTGATACCATTGATATGATGTGTATATGGTGGAGCCCTACTCCTTATTGATGTGAATTCTATACCATTGAATCCCTCATGATTTTGATGATGTCCATTGAAGCCTTGGACCTTGGAACTTATGCATAAGGTAACATGGTCTTTGACACCTTTATGTGTGGAGTTTTGATGTATTGTAAAAATTCAAGAGTTTAAGAATATCGGACCAAGTAATTGCAAATAATCCCATCATAGGGATATATTCCTCGTCAATCCCTTTCCATTGATATGTGGAGCGTCTCCTAACTCCTCACGGTTGAAGAGATTTTAATTTTTAAAGTTGTCAAGACAAATTTACCTCATCTTTTGGGTCAACCGACCAAACAAAAAACAATTACTTTAATTAATTATTAATTTGTTATTTACATGTCAGCATAGTCAATTAAAAATTGAAAATTTGTTTATAAATAAAAAATAAAAAATTTCATCTATTCATGAATCAAGTCTCTCTTTGGTATTTTACAACTTTTGGAGAAAAGTGCGAAACTTTATGGAGGGGAAATTTTTGGATTGAAGACATTCACTAAAATTGGCATAACTTTCTCATACAAAATCATAATTACAAAATTATTGGCTTGTTGGAAAGCTTGTTGTGAGGGATATGTGATGACATGATATAGATTTTCTTTTGTTTTTTCTATTATTTATTCATCTTGTGATATTCAAAAAGGTATGGTTCATGCTTCTAGGTTTCTCTTATGATGGCACATGTCTCTCTTGGATAGATTTCATCTTTGATCTTAGTATGTGAGACTCTATATTGGTAAATCTCTTTGAATTCATTGTAAATTTTATGGAGCCTACGGTTATGGTTATATTGACATATATCTTGATGTAATATTCATATAGATCTTGATGATTGTCTCAGATATTGCTGGCATAAATCTTGGTGTTTATCTTGATTGTTGTATAGTGTAGTATTGAATGAGAAGTTAAAATGTAAGTAATATATGTTGTGAGTGACTTCTTTGATCAAACTAAGTGTTTTCTTTGAAAAATAGTTTGACAAGTGTTGATTAGTGTGTCTTTGAACTAAGTGGAGCTGGACTATTATTGATTGTTAATGACAACCTTCAACAATATTGTAAAAAAACTATTTGCTTGATGTTTTTTTTATTTGTTGACTTGATTTGATGACTTGATTTGAGTGGAGTGAAAAATCCTTTTGTTTCTAAGAGTTTATGATATTGAATGAGTTTGACATAGTTGGTTAAGTCTTCACTAATACATTTGGGTGAAGTTTTCCATGAAATACTTCCACGTTTTGAACATTCGTTGATTAATACTTCATTTTTTTTTATCATGGTAGAAAAACCATGGCAATATCGACGTTTTTAATTTTCAATGAAATTTCGTCTCTATATTGACCATATATGGCTATCTTTGCACACCCGCCAAACCAATTCCACATTTCAACGACTCTTGGCTGTTTACGTGCAGGTCAAGTTGTAATGGCATTAATAATTATCCTTGTTGAGTTAGAGCAGGCTTCTCTTTTTGCTGAAGCTTCACAACTCTACTCAGATTTAAAATTTTATTTTGTGTTACAAATATTTTGGGTCTGGGTGAAGGGGCACCCTGTCTGAAAGAAGTGTTTTATTTATAAAAATGATCAACAAGCTTCATCAGCTGCCTCCCAGTCCCTCTCTGACAAGCACACAAAGTGTCTGTGGAGTCTCTAGGATAAAAACTCAATCCTTCCATCCTTGAAAGCATAATGTGAGAATGTGCATGGAACCGTCTGTCCATTGTACCACCTGAATCATGCATTTTCAACACATTTGCTGTAGTTGCGATTGATTGAGCATGGATTGAGCCCGTATTTATTTATCAACCATATCCAAAACTAGAGAGATCAGTGATACTCTGCAACAATTATCTGGCTGCAAATTCATAAAAGGTAAGCATGCATCCTTTTTTGGGGGATACAAACTAACATTGAGGCTCAAAATAACAGTTGTATTCTTCGGGTCATGTACCTTATGAATGAATTTAACAATCGTGCAACTCCCTCCTTTTATTTAAACTAGATTAATTGCAATAAGAGGGTCTAGTCAACAATGACTCTAGCCAATTCATTTTTTTTATAGACCCAATGCTCCACTAAGCTATTGTTCATTGACACAGTGTTAAGAAATTTCCACAGTAGAAGGACAACTTTCCTTTGGACCATTTGGGCCACCTAGTGTTCTAATTCCCAAACTATCAATATCTCCTTGTGAGTAAATCAAAGGAAATTGCACAGCACTTGTTGGCATCAATGAAAAATTTAGTATGTTAGACATAATACTCACTGAGAGGGGGGGCTGAATCAGTGAGCTAAGGCTTCAACTCAATTTCAACTTTTTCTACCAATCTTATATCATTATTTCACAATTGCTTCAACAACATATTTATCAAAGAACAATATCAACTAGGCACGTGTCATTCATAAATTAAACACATCACTATCAAGACATTTCAAAAGGGACACAAGATATAGTTTTGTAATCTTTATATAAGTGGAGACTTCAATCTCCAATATGGGCTACAACCCATAAGGTGGCACCACCCACCATAATGGTTCAGTCAGCTACAACTGACTGGGATGCTACAACATTCAAACAAGCTTCAACTTGTCAAAAGACCAATAATTATTTCCCCAGCTCCACCCAAGCTCCCTATAAAAATTTCATATTACAAATTACAATTGATAGATCAGAGTCTTGCAAAGTTTTCCACAGACACACACATCAAAAATACCAATCAACAAGTCTTCATTTTGTACTCAGCAAGTAATTCAACATACAACATACTGTAGCCCTGTCTCAACTTTGTCCATACACCATTAGTATCTTGTCTTCAGTACTATCCACATCAGCATATAGGCTTCCAAACTGTTTAATTTAACACTTAGACAAAATTGTTTTTAACTTGTAAAAACAAATTTTCTTCTACTTTGGTAGATTGATTTCTCCCTCATGTGATCACCATAAGGAAACCTACAAGCATGGATAGATATCCATTTCAACAATGAACAAGACCATATCACAAGATAAATATTTTGACACACACACAACCTCTAGCAAGCATTTCAAAATAGCTTCTCAACTTCTTTTGAACATCAAAACATATTTCTTCCCATTTTTCCAGACTCCTATTTCAAACATGTGAACATTCAATGGAGACTTGAAGTCATGAGCAGACGGACAAATTACCAAAGAATGGATCCATGACATTTGATAAATTTACTTGCACAAAGACAGCCCTTGGTGGACATTTCCAACTGACCTCTCAAACTCCTGTTTTTAACACTTGGTCAATTGTCTTTTGTTCTCATTGTGCAAAATATTATTTTTCCTATTTTTGGCAGATTGATATTTTGCATATGAGACCATGATAAGACAATCTGAAGGTACGGATGGATAGTCAGTTCACCAAGGAACATGTCTATGCTACCTAAAGAATTTTATCATGAAAATAACCCCTCCTCCCGGGAATTTCAAAATTCCTTTTCAATTTCCTGAATCTAACACAATCAATTTTCTTGTGTTCTTAAAATGCAAAATAATATTTTTCTTACTTTTAGCAGATTTATATCTTTGTCATAAAACACTCCACATGATAAATGAGACCATGGTTAGATGTACCCATCAACAATATATAGCCTAACACTTTCATATTATTTTTCTCATCATCCTATGAGATAGGGTGGGCATTTCCCTGAGGCCATTGAGGCAGTTTTGCCAGTACTGGAATAGTGCAGAACAACCCGAAACTCTGTTTTGGCAGACCATTATCTTTGTCATGAAACATCTTCTTTGAGAAATGAGACCATGTTTAGATAGAATCTTCAACAAGATATAGGATTATAGCTTCAGATAATTTTTATCATACACCTATAAGGTATGGCGGGCATTTTCCCAAGGCCACATGAGCCATTTTTTCCAACACTTAGACAATTTTCTTAGTCTGGTCCAATCTTCCTAAAACACTGTTTTGGCAGGTTCATAACTTCTTCCTTAGCTACTTCCAAGCAATATGAAGACATGGTCAAGTAGTCCAAATATCAATCTACAAGACCCCCATATGGTGCGGTCATTTTCTTCAGCACACAATTTGTCATTAATGTTGTCATCAATGATTGTGCGGGCATTTTCCAAAATGATTGTCATTAATGTTGTCATCAATGACAATCCTATTCATCACAGTCTTCATGTTTTTCTTTATAGAAATTGGTATACAATATACTGCATTTATAATTATACTTATATCTAATGTATTTCACAAGTTACTGTTTGGTATGGTGTAGGTAAGACAATTACTTGTCACTACAAGGATTTTTCACTATGAATGAAAATGATAGGAAGCTTTCTCAGTTTAGAGCGACATTAAAGGCGAGGGGAGATGGAAAATGTTATTTCCCTTACTCTGATTGTAGGGGCTTGCAAAGAAGAAGAATTTTAATAACGACAGCTGAAATACATTGTAGGGAGAAGGGGCATGCCAAAGGGGGTTATGAATATCGTCCCTTGGTAAGAGGTTATTCAATTTTTAATGTATTATCTATAATAGTCATCATATCATGAATTTCAGTAAAATGTCTTATCGTTTTATTATATGTTCTATACACACTAATTTTACTACGTTGTTTGTAAATATATAGACAATTCCCCCAAAATGTCCCCTTCTAGAGAGTTATTTTCCAAGTACTAGCAAAAATACTCATTTACAGGGCGATGAACATCTAGATCAGAATATTGAATCTGATCAAGTTCTTAATGATGATATGGATGGAGATAATGTTAGTGATACAAATAAGGAATGTGAGATACATAGATTGATCCAAGACACATTTGCTCCAATAGATGAGGACAACTAGGATGATAGTCATGATGTTGATACTCTACTTGAGAAGGAAAATCAACCTCTTTATGAAGGCTCAAAAAAAATATTCTATCTGCTATATTGTTGTTAGTGAACTTGAAGGTTTTGAATGGTTTATCAAACATCGGTCTCACATAGATACTAAGGTATGTAATTTGTTAATTATTTATGTTTGCATGTTCACATGTACATAAAGGGTTTATTTTTTTCCTATATTTCTATTGTTATCTAATTTGTAAAGTATGGATGCGATATTGATGATTAATATTGTTTACATTGACTTATTCTTTTGAATTTTGTAGATTGTTAGGTGAATTCCATTACCAACGTAAAATATTTTACCACGCACATATCGAGAGATATATGTGATTATGAAAGAATTTGGAATGGAGAAGCAAGCTAATGATGCATGTCCTAATGATCATATAATATACTATGGACAATATGCATTAGAAAATGAATGCCCACAATGCCAAACAAGTAGGTATCGAACCAATAAAGTAACAAAAAAGGTGCCTCACAAAGTTCTTTGTTATATTCCGATAACTCCACGTCTCTAGCAGTTTTTCAGGTGTCAAAGTATAAGACAGTTTATAGATTTCCATGCAAAGAACAGGAGTCGAGATGATGTTCTTCGAATTCTTGTAGATGGGTCTGCATTTAGGTGCGTCGAAGAAAAGTGGACAATTTTCAAAGAAGAACCTCATAATGTTAAACTTTTGTTGGCAGCTGATGGTGTCAATCCATTTGGAGAGCTTCATTCTACCTACTCAGTGTGGCCTGTTTTTGTTATAAACAATAACCTTCCTCCTTGTATGTCGGTCAAGAGAGAGCACACAATGTTGGCAATGATTGTTCCAGGTATTTAATTAATTTGTATTTTTTTACTTGAAAGTTTGATCACTAAATATTTCATTTCTTTGTTTCGTGCATGATAATTATGTCTTTTTATATATAACGACATATAGATAAATATAATTAATCATGTATGTTGGACCAATTAGGTAAGTACCAGGTTAAAGATATGCACGTATATATTGAACCTCTTATCGATGAGTTGTTGAAGTTATGGTCTGGCATCACTATGTATGACATCTCTAGACCAATAGGGCGAAGACGATTTCAATTTCATGGAATACTCGAATGGACAATTCATGATGCTCCTGGGTTAACACATTTTTGTGGTATATTGTTACTTTATTTTGTTATTTAATATTATATATATCTATTGAAAATATCATGCATTATTTTAAATGGTAATTCTAATTCGCTACACTAATTCATATATCTTGTAGGTATTCAAACAAAGGGTAAATTTGCATGTCCAACTTGCAGTCCCAGGATAAAATCTCGTCGTTCAAGGAGTTTAGCAAAGGAAGTGTTTGATGAGTATAGTCACTTTCTGCCTAAGAACCATAGTTATCGAACTACAGACAAAGAAAAATTCAATGGTAAAGAAGAGAATGGAAAAAACCATGAAGAATGACACCTCACCTATGGAACTTGGAATATATAATAGAAATCGTCAAGGCATGCCAAATTATTTATGTATTGTTGGAATATTGGTCAATACTTAGCCAAATTTCTGAATATGCAAAACAATATTTTTCCTACTTTGGAACATTTATTTCTTGCACATGTGATCATCATAAGGAAAAATGAAAGCATGGGTGGATAATCACTTCAACAAGGAACAAATCTATGTCACCCTATGAATTTTATTAGCACAAGGACAATGTTGAGTATGGTTGTCATTGATGTCAAAGGAGGTCATTAATGACAAAAGAAGTGTTGATATGGCATACGTGATGAGGTTGAAAAAAACATGTTGGTGTCCTAATGTCTCATGATGTCATTGTTACAATTTGGTAGTAGTTGGTAACGGTATGATAATTTGGGGATTTTGACTAAGTGTTGAAAAACTACCCTAAAGCAAATGCCTTATGAAAATGAACACCATAATTCATAAGAAGAAGAAAATTCACACCATGACCTGCCATCCCATATTTTGTTGAAATATCTATGTGACCATGGCCCCGGTTCTCATAAAAACTCCTTGAAGAAGAAGATACAGGTCTCCCAAAAGAAGGATTTTTGGTCAAATTAGTCAGAATTGCTCTAGGGAAATGCCTTCCATAATTTGTGGGTTGAAGAAAATGACTGCACCACATGGTCATCCTGTAGGTGTATGTTTTGTCTACCTGACCATGTTCTCACATTGGTTTGATAATGCTTGAGGAAGAAGATATGGATCTGCCAAAATAGGGTTTCAGGCCGTCTTACACCAAAGTTCAGTAAAATGCCCGCCTAGGGCAAATGAAGATGAGTTTGGGAGTGAAATAAGAATAGGTTTTATTAGTAAGGTGTAATACATCATCTAGTAGCATTAGTTCATGTTTTGGGTGAAATGAAAAATCCACCTTAGGTTTTGGACAAATTGTCCAAGTATGGAATTATTGGAAAAATCTGCCTAAGTGGCCTCAAGGAAATGCATGCCACCTCTCATAGGATGATGAGAAAAATTATCTGAAAGTGATAGGATATAGTATGTTGGTTGGTGCATCCAAGCATGGTTTCATATTTCTAAAATCACCTTGGTGACTTAGGGTTTGAAGAGATTTGTCTAAGTGCCAATAAGCAGTTTGGAAGACCACTCTCAAATGCCTGCCAGATGTTGGCTGTATTTCAATAGGTTCATCAATTGGCATGGATTTTTTCTTTGTTGAAATAGCTATCCAACCATACTTTTAGGATGACTTACAATGGTCACATATGCAAAATATCAATCTGCCAAAAGTAGGAAAAAATACTCTTTTGCATATTGAGAAACACAAGAAAATTGCCTAAGTGTTGAGAACAAGATTTTGAGAGGTCATTTGGAAATGCCCGCCAAGGGATTTCCTTGTGAAAATAAATTGATCAAATGTCATGGATCAAAGGCCACCTGGACTAGTTTTCCAACACTTAGCCATGTCCAAGAATTTCTCCAAGGTTTATCCTGAAACCCTATTTTGGCATACTTATAACTTTATCCTCATATAGAGGGATAATTTTAGGGGTGAATTTTATCCCAGTGGGCTATTTTTCCATGTTTTTCTCCCAAAAAAGATTCTCCATTTTTCATTTTTTGAAGCCTTATTTCACCCATTTTTGATGGGGTAAAATTTTTTCACCCTAAAAATTGCCAAATTATTAGACAAACGATATAAAATCCTTGAAAATTAAAATATTTTTTGAAAAATATCGCCAATCATTTTATAGTTGGCATTTTAAGAATTGGTAATATTTTCCAACATTTATACACTTTTAAATAAGTATGGTTCCTTAAAATCATCCCCGTTCATAAACGATTAAGGCAAACTGAGACCATGGCTAGATAGGCAGTTCAACAAGCTATAGCCTGATATGGTGGTGCGGGCATTCTATTCAAACCATGAATTATGGAGGGCATTCTCTTAGAGTAGTTTTGACTACTTTTTCATACTTAGTCAATTTCGAAAGTTTCACAAAGTTGCCATATTTTTCCAGAATGATGTTAGATTACAACACTGACTTCCTGATAGCACCGGAACACCATTATGTGTCTTTCTAGCCTCACCATACATGCCACATCATCATACTTGCCATGTCATTACTTCATTTGTCATTATTTTTTCTTTCACTGAGTTTATCCTACGATCATGTCTTTGGTTATCCTTTTGTCATTCACTGAACTCCTTTGACATCAATGACAATCCCATTCAACTTGTATCATATACTATATAAATATTTGTTTTTTTAGTGAATTATGTTCAGCGTGGTATGTACCTATATTTATTAATTAATGCTAATTTGATTTTGTTGATGTTTCATGAATGTCATTAAGGCACGAATGGGCTTCCACGAGGAATGAAAATTTACCTGACGCAATTCAGTAGGTTGCCATACTACGAGCACCTACAAATAATTCATTTGTTTGATACAATGCATATCAGGAAGATCATAACAGAATTGTTATGGCAAATATTAGATGGAAGGACTAATAAAGAAAGAATTGGAAAGATTTATAGTGACATCCAAGAAGATAATCACACATTGCAAAGTGTGATCATTAATTCTAATGGTGATGGCCATCAACATAATATTAGTCTTCCTTGGTGCTTGACGGAGCAACATAGAAATATTGTAAAAGAGGTCATCAGAAAAATCAGGTTTCCGATGGGGTTTTTGTCTAACATAAGGAATATCTTAATGAAAAAAGGTGATTTTGGTGGGGTTAAAACACATGACTGGCATACATTCATTAAGGTAATTGTGAGTTTTTAATATATTTCCTTATTGGTATGCACTATTTTATTAATTTTATTCTATTATTTGGAACTAAATAATAATTATGTGTTTTTTGATACAATATGTTCTACCTTTATCTCTCCCAGACGATTTTGACAACAACATAAAACAAATTATTTATGTTCTTGGAAAATAAATGAGGTAAGTAATGTTTTATATGGAAAATGTACTTGGTCCATGATTTGTAGCGGAACTTATTGACATATTATGTGTTCCCCGCAAATTTTATATATGGATTGATAATATTTTATTGCATCATGTGTAGGTGGCTTTCCTCAAAAGAAATCCATAAAGAAGATATAAGGTATTGGAGGAGATAAATTCCCTGACTAATGTGTGAAATGCAATTGTATCTACCTGCAACATTTTTCAATGCATAAGAACACTACCTCATACACCCAGTTGAGGAGATTGAATTATGTGGACCAGTACACACAAGGTCGATGTGGATGGTGGAGAGGCGATTGAAGTCATTGAAGGATCTTGTTAGACAAAGAGCATGTCTTGAGGGTTCTATGGTTGAGGGATATATGGTATATCAATGCATGGTGCATATTAGTGAATATATACCTAAATTAGCAGAAAATATGAATGTGCCTTGCATTTGGCTTCTCAACTCTATAAACAAATTTGAAGGGGAGGTCCTATTGGGGAAAGGTACAATGAGGACCGTGAAAGGTAATTATTAGATTTTGTGGAATTAATATATTACACATGTATTTTTCCAATTTTATTTTATCATACTAATTTGTTATTTTTTTATTAATCCTACATATTCAAAAACTATGGATGTAATGATATCTAATTAATGATAGTGAATTGTTATTTTTTCATATAGTTGCTCGAGTGTGGGATGTTTTACAATTATACATTGCAAACATCCTTGATTGGATGGACCATTGGATAGAATATTGTGAAGAATGCTTCGGTAGGTTATCATGGGAAGGGGTCAGTGAGATGATTAAAACAACTCATCGTCATCAACATCAATTTCTTGATCTTACGTCACAAAGGGAAGTTGATTTAGCCTATGGTTTAAAAGATAAAAAGGCAAGTAAATTGTTTACCTGCATTTTTCTAGTGACTTCCCATTTTTCAATGTATTTGGTTTGTTTAAGTTTTCAAATATATTTTCTAAGTCCTATATGATGTTTATTAATTCATAATGTATTTTTTACTTGTTGTCAATGTTGCAGTTGAAACATCACAAGGCTATGTGGTGTAATGGTCGTAAATTTCGTATCAAAATGTTGGATGACAAGATGAAAACCTCAGATTGTGGGATAAATGCAGTGTTTAAGGTCACCAATGTTTCCTCTAGAAGTGATAGACATCCAGAAGAAACTAAGAATAGGTACTATAGGAATTTGGAGGACATAATTGAGTGTGATTTTAATTCCTTTAAAATAGTTTTGTTTGAGGTGAAGTGGTACAAGCTACAGATGCATGAACGTGATCCTGGAAGAACTATTATTGAGCATGCTATTGGATTTACCATGGTTGATACAAGGGCATTTGAACCGGGTACAGAGCCTTATGTTCTTCCAAGTCAATGTGGGCAAGTATTTTACTTAGAGGTACCAGGTAAAGCAGGTTGGTCATACATTGTTAGATATGATCCAAGAGGAAGACCGGTAAAGTATAATCATGTAGATGATGAAGATAATCATGAAGAAGAAGAAGAAGATGATGATTCGGATCAGGAGTAGGTGGCTGCAGTTGATGTGTTCGATGAAGAAGTTGAAGAGGTTCATCATCCAAATGTAGTAGACGATGATCTCATTGACCATGTCAATGACTATATTAGCAAAGATGACATTGATGATGATGTTGATGTGAATGAGCCTTTCATCAATATGTATTCTAAACCAGATATTGATATAGATATTGAATTGGATGAAGAAGAAGATGAGTGATATTTAATTGTTTAAGAGTAGAGGAACATGTTTATATCTTTTATGTCATGATGATCTTTATATGTTTTTATTTCCAAAGTGAATACCCAAGCAAAGTGTTAATTTGTTGCTGAAAACCTCTTTGCGGGAAGAATTTGTGAGCCTGAAAAATCAGTCTGTAGGGAGAATTTGTGAGCCTGAAATACAATATGCGTGCATCACCTCACTTCCACTTCGAAACTGGATAACCATGGCTGAACTTCAAACATGGGCATCCAGCATGACAAGCGCAGCTGAAATGCGGGCATCATCCTCTGCAACCCCAGTTGAAACACAGTCATCCACAGATGATAGGGTAATAGTAAAAAAAATCCTGGAGAATTCTGATGCATGGAGAGATGCAAAGGTGTGGCCACCAAGTATGGAAACTATCTTGAGGAAAGAAGAAGTTTTTGACTTTTTGTGGGGAATGTTTAGTTATGTTGATGTGGAGATAGATGAGGAAATTTTGAAATATGATGCTGGGAATACATAACTCATAATTTTTGGGAAGTGGGTATACCTCGACCCTAATTTGGTTTCCCGAGCTACAAATACTCCACGCAGAGGGGGAGCAATTTTAAGCTCAAGGAAAACCCCCAGATAGGAGAAGAACCAGATGGCCAGTAAAATTTGTGGGTGAGAAGTAAATGTTCTGAGGAATGGTTTAAAAATGCAAGATGTCCCTCCTGGAATATACAAAAAATTGATTCAAATTGTCCTTAGGACAATTTTGAATCATCACAGGGATGACATTTTGGGTGAATGTATGCAGGTAGTGATACATTGGGTGGAAGATATACTTGTAGATATTCCTTATATACTTGCTAAGAAACTCCACTCTTCCCTACAAGAGAGCTAATTAAGGAAGGTTAAATTTTGTTTCCTGGGCACACTTAAAAAAATTATTGATTTATGTCGACCCCATGCTACTGAAAGAGAGATTGGTGATATCAACCATCATGCAAAAAATATCTTTGCCAAAACCAAATGTTCATAAAACATATGTTAGGAAACGTAAAAGTAGGGGACATAATGAGGATTTGCTAGTACAGTCTCCTCAATAGAACGAGGAAATAGTACAATATCCTGAGAACCATGGGGAATTATTATTACACCATGCTGAACAAAATGAGGAATCGCCAGTACAAAGTCCTGAGCACCATGGTGAATTACAAGTACAGTATCCTGGTTTGGTCACAAAAGATGAAATTCGTGATGCCATAAATTTGAAAGAGTTTAAGGGGCATGTAGATAGAGGTCATTGGGAGGAGGTGACAGGCAACAAAATGGAACAAACTATTGCTCACTTTTCCATTCCTCAAGACATTCTTGATAGAATTCCTCCTAAACAGTTGGAAATTGAGTATGATTGTTCTTCCAAATCAGAATCAGGGGATTTAATTATGCGTTTAGACATTGCATCATATAATTTTGATAGTAGGTACGTGTTCATCCCATATGATAAAATGGAGCATTTCAAGGAACAAGCTTCCTATATATGCAATTGGGCGGAAGAGTGCTTGAGAAAAGATGATAATATTTTACAATGCCTAAAACAGATAGCAGTGTTGTAGAAGACAGTTATGGATAATCATTTCAGAGCAGACATAATTATAAAAGGGAAAGAAGAAATGGTTAAATTATTATCCAAAGAAGTTGAAAAAAAAACTGATGATGCTGAAAAAGCAATTCAGTCCATGAGGGTTGCGTATGAAGAGGCTTTGGAAAAAGCTAATGCCGAAGCGAGTGAACTCAAAGAAGAGTTGAAAAAAAAACCACATGTTCTCAATGTACCACCGGTGATGATCGAAATGGGTCCTTTACAGGTAATGGACAAGAAAATTAAAGAATATGAACAAGTAGTACAAGAGTATCAGTTGAAGTTGAAAGAGTGGGAGGGAATCCATGGAAAAAAAGTTGGAGAATTAGAATCAATAATTTTCGATTTGAGAAAAACCATTTCTAGGCAAGCTGATAAGGCAAAAGGAACAAGGTTAGCAAGGATATCTAAAACTTTAAAACTTAAAAAACAAAGTAGAGGAAAAAAAAATTACAGTGAAGAAGGTGGTGAGGGTGAAGGTAAGGGTACCAAAGGAGAGGATGGTAAGGGTAAGGGTAAGGGTAGAAGGAAAATTACACCTACAGGTACAATGTGCTTGGAAGAGTGAGAGAATTCCTTAGCAAGTCGAGAGAATATGCTACAAGAAATATTCTTAGCGAGCCTTGCACTAGGTGATTTGTATGCCTCATCACCTTTACATAAAGAAATGAAAGAGAAGACGGCCGAGAAAGATGAAAAAATAAGGGAGCTGGAATCGAAACTCTTAGAAGGTAGAAAAGTTCAGCATTTGGGATGTGATATGGAAATTCAAACACTTAAATCCACAATTTCTGGTTTGGAGAAGGAATTAAAAGGGCCAGTTGCTACAATGAGTGCAATTCCTTTCCTTCCCAATGAGACAGAGTTGAGGGAAAAAGAGCAGGAGAAAGAAATACATAATCTAAAACATGAATTGTCTGAATTTAAAAATTAGTTGAAACATACCATAGATAAATTGGAGGTCAAGGAAGAACAGGAATCAACGAAGTATAAGAAAAATGTGGAAATGTTGAACAAACTGATGGTAGAGAAAAATGTTTTTCTTGAAAATTAAAAAAAAAAATCACAGGGACTTAAAGACCTTCAAAATAAATCGCAATAAGTGCCTTGTCCAACCCCATAACAATTACAGTCTTCTACAAAAGGAAAGAGAGACAATTCATATTTGTCTTTTGCTCAAGAGGATGGATTGCAACCATATTTGAAACATGCTAGCCATGTATAAATCAATGTATATATGTATTTATTGGTAGTTAATGAAAAAAAATATTTGTATGATGGAGTTTTGTATTTATCGGCATATAATGAAAAATGCTTTTTAGTTGGCATATCAATGTATATATGTATTTATCGAAAGTTAATGATTTTTTTTGTATGATGGAGTTTTGTATTTATTGACATATAAGATAACATTATAGAGAATTAATCTCTAAATCCAATGTTTTCAGTGATCAATACAAGACTGCTTGTAGGTTGTGAAAGAAAGCATTAATCTCTTCGAAATAAATTAAATTTATGTATGTTAATTAAATAATAAACTCTGTTTTGTTTATGTCTCTTGTTTATTTCATCTTTTTTTAATTAACTGGCTGAGAAATCTCTATTTAAATCTCTTGCTTGTGTGGGCATCTGAAAAACTTGTTTAGTATATATTTTTAAGCTATGTGCAGGAAAACTCATATGCTGTGTGAACATGATTTGTTTTCAACATGGAAGGTTAAATTTTCACTCATGTGACCTCCATAGGGAGAAATGAAACCATGAATAGATAAACACTTCAACAAGGAACAAATACATGTCATTTGATGAATTAATTCACACACACACACACATCATATGGTGGGGATTTGAAAATAGCATTTTAAACTACATATTTACCACTTGGACAAAATTATAAAACCCTAAGTCAACATGAGGGATTTTTATTTTCACCAACTCATAAACCAATGATACCATGTGATGTATAACATCCCATTGAGCACAACCAAACTGATTTCCCCTTTAGACTCATCTTCTTCTGAGTTGTGCGTGCATTTTATTAGACTGGAGAAAAACAAGCCAAAGGGAACTTTTGGCATACTGGTAACTTCATCTTCAGAGAGTTTTTGGACAAAATAATGATGTGGTTAGATACACCAATCAAAACTCTAGAGACCCATACCCTCAGAACAATTTAATCCATCAACTACTAGAAATGGCGGGCATTTTACTGAGGTCACTTACGCATTTTTACCAGAATTTTTATCAAACCCTAGGTCAACATGATGAGATTTTTATTTTCATCCAATTTAAGGTGCGAGACACCCAATGGGTAGAGGCTGACATGGTGATTCCATCAGGACCACTTTCATCCTCTGAAGCTTCTTTGTCTCTCCTCAGCGGGCATTTTCTTCTTCTAGTGAATTATTGTTTACATTTTCATAATGCCGCTGCTTTAGGGAAGTTTTCCATCACTTAGTCAAATTCCCAAAATTATCATACTCTTGCAAACCACTATTAGAATGTAACAAAGGCATCATGAGACATTAGGACACCTGGAATGTGTCTTTCGAACCTCATCACATCATGAGACTGATATTTTTGTCATTTGACCATCACTAAGCAAACTGAAGGTATGGCTGGATAGCCAGTCCACTAGGAAACAAGACCATGTCACCCTTAGAATTTACTGAGACAACCTGAGCCTCTAGCGGGCATATCAAAATAACTTCTTAACTTCTTTTGAGCATAAAAAATATTTCTTCCTATTTTGGTAGACTCCTATTTCACATGTGTGAACACCTCGTGGAGACCTGAAGTCATGAGAAGATGGAAAAATTACCAAATAATGGATCCATGACATTCGATGAATTTGCTTGCACAAAGACATCCCTTGGCAGGCATTTACAACTGACCTCTCAAACTCCCGTTCTTAATACTTAGTCAAGTTTTCATACTTTTGAATATGCAAAACAATTTTTCTTCTATTTTGGTAGATTGCTATTTTCCTCATGTGGTCACCATAAGAAAAAATACGAACATGGAAAGATATCCAGTTCATCAAAGAAAAACCCCATACCCTCAGATAAATTTATCATCATCAGGACAATCTCTAGCAAGCATTTTTCGTGAAGCCACTTAGGCAGTTTTGCCAATACTGGAATAGTCCAAATATGGCTGGGAGGCACTTTTGGCATGTTGACATCTTCCTTAGAGAATCTCTGGTGAGGCAAGTGATATGGTTGTATTCTCCATACAACACTCTATAGACTCACATTCTCAATACATTTTTCACATCATCCTATGAGGCATGCAGGCATTTCCTTAAGGCCACTTGGGTAGATTTAACATCAATTCGATACTTACACAAATTTTTCAATTTGGTCTAATCTGCCTAAAACACCCTTTTGGCAGGTCCATAACTTTTTCTTCATCCACTTCCAAGACAATATGAAGACATGGTCAGGTAGGCAGAATACCACTATACAAGACCCCCATGTGCTGTGGGCATTTACTCTAACCCATAATTTAGGGCGGGCATCTTTCTGAGGCTACTTAGCCATTTTTGCATCCATTGGTGAAAAACCCTGTTTTGGCATGCTTGTTATCTTTCTCCTCAAAAAATATTAAAGAAAAATAAAATCATAAATAGGTATCCAAACCAACTAGCTATAGGATGGTACCATGGTGTGGGAATTCTTCTCAAACCATGAATTGTGGCGGGCATTCTCTTAAGGCTACTACGACCAATTTTGACTAAGGCCGCTGGGACCAATCATTCCTTAAATATATGTTGTAGTTTGGTGAGGCAAGTGACATGGTTGTATGCTCCATAAAACACCCTAGATACTCACATTCTCAATACATTTTTCAGATCATCCTATGAGCCATGGCGGACATTTCCTTAAGGCCACTTGGGCAGATTTAACATCAATTCCATACTTAGACAAATTTCTCTATTTGGTCTAATCTGCCTAAAGCACCCTTTTGGAAGGTCCATAAATTTTTCTTCATCCACTTCCAATACAATCTGAAGACATGGTCAGGTAGGCCGAATACAAATCTACAAGACCCCCATGTGTTGCGGGCATTTACTCTAACCCATAATTTAGGGTAGGCATCTTTCTAAGGCTACTTATCCATTTTTGCATCCATCGGTGAAAAACCCTGTTTTGGCAGGCCTGTATCTTTTTCCTCACGAAATATTAAAGAAAACTCAAATCATGAATAGGTATCCAAACCAACAAGCTATAGGACGGTACCATGGTGCAGGAATTCTCTTAAGGCTTATGGGACCAATTTTGACTAAGGTTGTTGGGACTAGAGTCTTCCTTAAATATATGTTGTAGTTTGGTGAGGAAAGTGGCATGGTTGTATGCTCCATAAAACACTCTAGAGACTCACATTCTCAATACATTTTTCATTTCATCCTATGAGGCATGATGGGCATTTCCTTAAGGCCACTTGGAGCAGATTTAACATCAATCCCATACTTAGACAAATTTCTCAATTTGGCCTAATCTGCCTAAAACACCCTTTTGGCAGGTCCATAATTTTTTTTTCATCCACTTGCAAGACAAAATGAAGACATGGTAATGTAGGCCGAAGACCAATCTATAAGACCCCCATGTCCCATGGGCATTTAATCTAACCCATAATTTAGGGCAGCAATCTTTCTTAGTCTACTTAGCCATTTTTGCATTGACTGGTGAAAAACCCTGTCTTGGCAGGCATGTATCTTTCTCCTCAAGAAAGATTAGAAAAAAATCAAATCATGAATAAGTAGCTAAACCAACTAGCTATAGGACTGTACCATGGTGCAAGAATTATTCTCAAACCATGAATTGTGGTGGGCATTCTCTTAAGGTTGTTGAGACCAATTTTGACCACTTTTCTAAAAAGTTTCCTCATGGAAGGGTGGATTTTGTATAGTTGGGTGGTCTCATTGTTTTTTGCATGGAAACCTTGGTAATTTCGACATGGAAACTCGAGGTAAACTCTATTGTTGTAGTTTTTCTTCAAGAGTTTTTTACCTTGGATATTTTAGGGTTTGATCTAACTTAGGCATTTGCGGGTTTGGTTGCTTCTAGAGCGATGGTTCAGTCTTGTTCATGGGGTGGTGTCTTAGCTATCTTGCTTCGACAACTACAGTTGGCTCAAGTAAGTGATTTTCTTTTCCTTACGAGAATTGTAAATTGTAATGTGTAACCCCGGAATATTTTCTTTGGCTTTTGGCTTTTATGAATTTATCTATGAAAATGAGGGTTGTTGTTATGCATCCCCAAGTTCTATTTTTCATCCTTACATCCCGGTGATATACAATGAGTAATGCTAATTGAATATATACATATCAACAACAACCACAAACCCCATTATCATGATAAGGATGGGGGGAAATCAATGTATGAAAATGGAAACCACTTGTAATTCAATAGGAAGTAAGCTAATTGGTGGCTAATTCATTGAAACTTAAGCTTCAAAAGGAATTCTACCATGAGCAACAACTTTTTTATAGATTTATACATCTATTGGATTTACCTCCTAAGAGAGCGATAGAGTATGGTTTACTATATGTTCACCTTTATTCAACTTGGATCAGTGCAACCAAGAATATTGGTGTGAAAGATGAACAAGTCACACTAAATGAAGAGGAACATATACGTTCAAATCAAGATTCAAGAGCCCCAATAGGAAGGCAGAACGAAATTTATAGAGCACAACAATGCAAATTTTCATATTATTAGGGAATTAGTAAAAACAATAATGAACGATGGATTTACTATTACATTTTCAAATGAAAAGAATAATTTATTTTTTCATGTCAGCATTGAAGGGCTCACTATCTCGTAGCCCTTCAAAGTGAAATTGGACCCTGCCTTTCAAATTTGATCCCTGGTGGGGAGCCTTTTTATAATGTCTCAGACCCCAAGGCTAATCCTTGAAATAGGATCTGAAACTGTTTACAGTCATAATCAAACATTAAAAACTAGAGCGTGGTACTTCTGCCATGGTTTACATATCTTTAAACAAACATCATGGAGAAAATGTGCATGCTTGGTATGGATGGCAGCATGTCATTTCTTGTTGTGAACTCGCGGGAAATGAAAACGATGTCTCAAGATGATTCTGGTGGTTCATTTCTGATTGGAATCGACCACTTGTCCATTTTTCGAGTTAGCAATGTGACCTTTCCCTTTGTGTTCATTTCGTGCTCGAAGCCACCTTTCTGCATGGGCTCAAATATGGCAAAGGAGTTTATATCCTTTCCATCCTCAGCTTTCTTCACAGGTTCCCCCTTGATTCTGGCAAAAAAAAGCCTCTGCAGTGGCTTGTCATTCAAGTACTCCTCACCACCTCAGAAAAGGTTGGTGGACGGGGTACATGAAATCTACGATGAAGACCTTGGGCCCATGATGCTCCAGCATGAGCATTCATTCCCACATAAAAAAGTGCATCTGTCAAAGTGGCATACGATGTCTGTTCCCCGATGGTTGGTGCTTCTCTTTTGTGAAAAAACAGGGCGATAGATGAGTGTGGAATCAAGCTCACCAACCAACAACACACCTAGACTAACAAGATTCTTGAAGCAGATTTCCATTGCAAACATATCAGAATCCTCATAACCTCTTGGCAGAATGATACTGCGAGTTTTCTTCTACACTAGCTCATCCTATGCACCTTAATGGATCTGAAAGGTGGTGTTTATATAGGATTGGAAAACTAGACAAGGGGATGACCCGTCAGCATTTTCACACATTTCATCATTGAGTATCCCAGTCAACCATATGCTTTAGGGCATATGGACTGGACGTGTTCTGGCCCTTTCGCTCCTGTGACGACGATATCGTAACCATTCTTTCGCTGCATTTCCCTTGCTACGTGTGGCGATCAGATTCACTGTTCCACTTCTTAGATTTTCATGATATCTTTCTTATTTCACACACCAGCCATATGATGGGTATCTAGTTTTGGACGAGTTGGCGCTGCCACGGGGATGATTTATCCTGTGGGTGTATCACAAATTCCGTTAGGGAAATTAATTAACTATCGGGAAGATAGATCATATGTGAGGGCGTCTTCTCCATTTAGATTTTTTTATAGTTTGTTTTATGTTGCATAACCATCGTGTTTCTCCATGCACTCAGTACCATAGATCCATTCATCTTTGCGATCTAAGCCCTCGATACACCAAATATTCATACCCAAAACTCAACATTATCAACCTGCACAGCTTGATTTGGGGAGATCAATATCAACTATCGATCTCTAAACTACCTTCATCGGGACCGCTCAACCTTGAGAACTTTAACATTCTGCTAACCCTTTTTTATCTGAATGAGTGAGCAAATTCTGATCGCGTAATGCTTCTCACCCATTGATCTACCCAACATATTTTTTCGACCATAGATCTTCGCAACCCCTACCACTTTCTGCAGATCAAAATCATAACTTTCTCTGCACTAGTTCAATCCGTGGAATTGTTTGAGGCTGCAGCTATATCTTCGCCTTCATCTCAACCATCCGATTTTCTCGCCGATTAACCCTTTTTCGCGATTTGAAAAAGTTTCTCCCTCCGAGAAGGTTTATCGCATGAAATGATTTAGGGCATTTGATCTCACCATGTGTCAATATCAACCCTCCAACATTACACCCATTTAACGAAATCCACAAATCTCAAAATTAAATCCTTCCTCGCATCTCTGCTCCACGTAATTGCTTTTCGCCATCGACTGCTTTTCACCATTGATCTTCATCATCCTGAATCTGAACCATTGAATTTTAATACACTTTACCCTTATTCTGCTACTGGATGTTTCAATATACAGAAAGACCTATCACCGTAGATCAAAACCCACTCTCCATCCGACGGCTCCATGGTGGAAAAACTTGCTAATTAGTTAACCTAAAAGGCGCTCCTACAAAATTCCTCAAATGAGATCATTTTCAAAAATTTCAAGTCCATAATTCAAAATTTCAAATATAGTGCTAACATAAAGATATACATGTATTGTCTCAAAGGATAAGTTCACAAGGGAGGGAAGCAAAATATGTGAAACATGAAGAAAGAACTTAATGAGATGAAGGAATCATCTTGAGATTGGTACTAGTGGATAGATGGTCATTTGATTAGATATGGTCTTCTACAACATTAAGATGGAAACAATAATGTGTGCATGAAGTGGGTTGGTGAGAACATTTCTAATCTTAAAACTATATGTAGATGAAGTGATTTTCTTAATCAATGTTGAATGTTTTCAAAACAAAAATACCTAAGATGAAAAAACATGGGGAGATCCATTATTCTCTAGGAGTTCAAGTATAAAGAGATATAAGGAGGAGGCTAATTCAATAAATGAAGGTAGATATGAAACTATAATGAGGATATTTATAATGAATTAATGTTATCCCATATCCACACAAATGGAAGTTAACATAAAATTGTCAAGCGACATGCATGTTTAAAGATAGAGGATGAAATAGCAGTGATGAATACGAGAGTGCC
>LPNX010797569.1:656899-676530 GCA_001517045.1 Pseudotsuga menziesii
TCATGTGGTCACCATAATAAAAACTAAAAACATGGATGGATATACAGTTCATTAAAGAGCATGCCTATACCTTCTGATGAGTTTATCATCACTCAGATAGGATTTGGTGGGCATTTCCAAATGCCTCTTCAACCTTGTGATTTAACACTTAGTCAATTTATTTAAACCTTGGTCTCAAAGGTGATTTCAAATTTTCATCAAACTTGGAGTGTAAGACATCAAATGGATGGAGGACAACTAGATGAATCCATTAAGACTAGTTTCATCCTCTGCAACTACTTTCTCTCTCCTCGGCAGGCACTTTACTGAAGTATGATGTAAAAGCTGCTTAAGACTCTGTTTTGGCAGATCCATAATTTTTGCCTCATGTACTTTCAGGTCAAAGTAAGAACATGGTCAAGTAGACAACACATCCACCTATAGGATTCCCATATGGTGCGGTCATTTCTTTCAACCCACAAATTATGGCGAGCATTCTCCTAGAGAAACTTGTCTAATTTGACAAAAAATAACTTCTTTTGGGAGGCCTGTATCTTCTTCCTCAAATATTTGTTCTGAGAACTGGTGCCATGGTCGCATAGATACTTCAACCAACTATGGGATGACAGGCCATGGCAGGCATTTTCTCCTTCTTATGAAATATGGTGGGAATTTTCATAAGACTACTGCTTTAGGACAATTTTTCACCACTTAGTCTTTTTCCAACTTTATCATACATGCCTATGCCCATCAACAGTTCTATGTAACTTATCTATTTCTAAAGCCTTAGATATTGCTGGGTCATCATTATTGCAACTCTCCCATTGAATTGATAAGGATTTGAATAACATAGCCTTTTTATGGGGTCCAATGAGCCCTTACTTATCTCAGATCGAAACTAGAGATTCTTTTCCATATACTATACCATTTTCTGTTGTTTCCCTTGGATTTGAGGTTGAAACTATAGAGAAAGGACAGTTGTAGGTCTCATCCATTGTCACAAGAAATCAATACTTAGTTACTACTTGTGTTAGTTCCTAATGAATAATGAATGGCATGTTACACTTTGGAATGTTAGTTCTTAATGAATAATGAATGACATGTTACACTTTGGAATGATGATCGTATAATATTGTTTTTTTAAAATTAAAATTGCATGTTTTTGTATTTATAAGATGCCTATTCCCGTATTTTAGTCGTACTTAATTTTTTTGTTACGTATTTTTTTCGTATCGTATTCGAATCCATACTCGAATATTGCTACTATGGTTTTGACTGTTTACTTCATATTTTCTGAGGATTTATATGAAATATAGGCCATATTTGAGGTGAAAAATTACCCATGGTAGGAATTTTCCCTGTCAAATGCTATCCTTGAACCCATCCATCGCCCGTTTGATAGAGAACGGGCTTGATCCATACCATCACGACCAAACAAATTCAGGATTTCCCTATTGGAGAACACTGTAGCAATGGTAAGAAAATGATCTTGGGTAGTGCAAGACGATTCAGGGTTGTGATAAGATGATTTTGGATCCAACATCATCCTATCCGCGTCCATGTGTAAAACCACTCAAGACTACCTATAATTGGTCTAAATTTGGTGACATTTCATAATGTTATCCTATTTAAAAAAATTCAGGCACATAGTTAGAGAAGGAGTACCTTGCACAAGGAAACTTGCATATCAAACCATTGTGGAAGAGAGAGTGTTAGACTAACGTCGCCGAGTTTTGGTGGGAAATCCATGAATGAAGCAATATGACCACCGCCCATTCCAAATTGAATCACCAACATGATCTATATGAGGGGGAACCCCATACCTCTTTGCATGCATTAACTAGTCAAGTGGCCCAAGAAACACACTTCTATATCTGTGTTGTGAAAAAATTCCAAACCAAATCAAATCGTGTCTTATACTTAAAAATAATTCAAATATAAATTTTATTAAAAGAAATTACACCTTTGAGAGAAAAATAGCTTTTGGTAAAGTTTTTGGGAAGAAAAAACTTTTGATATTAAAACATTACAAGTAAATATATTTGCACGCTAAATTATATCCACTTGGTAGCTTATATTCTTGTTTTATCGAGTGTAGGTACCACCAAATAGGTATCTATCAGATCTATCTTCCTCGAGTGATGGTGAAGATATACTAGGAGAGGTTGAAAGTGATACGTGTTGTACTAGATCTACCGGTTCTATATCAACTAGATATGAAAAGGTAAGGAAAAGATTTCATAGATGCATGCAATATTTTATTGCCAACGGAGGGTCATGTAATTATGATGCTGAGAGCATAGGTGACATTGAGTTTCCTTTGAGGTATAGACATCTAGTGCAATGATGGGTACCTAATAAGCTACCTCAATTGGACACATATTTATTTAGCAATGGGAGGATGTATCGCATTGCTCCTTCGTACTTACATGGATTGGGGATATTTACCATGGATGGCATAAATGTTGGCAATGGCACTGTAATTGAATTGATGGAGTATGTCAGAGCATTATACAGATACAATAACTTGTTGATCTTGGTACAATATACTCGAAGTATGAGGAGATATGGAGTTGCCACAAATTATATACAACTAGAAGAACACAATAAAAACAAAGGGGAAACTATGTATATTGATGGGAGACCAAAAGCGTCCGGAAACGTTGTTGGCTTTATAAATAGTAAACGACTAGTGAAAACAACTAAGAAACCTAATTCCAAATTTGAGGGATACGAATAACATCATATATTTGTATGTGCAACAAAAACAATACTTCCAAGTGAAGAGTTGTTGATCTATTACAAATTAAATCGAATAGATGTGGCTTCCACGGTCTAGGGTAACCGTGGAAGGTCACATGCTATGCCTCATCAGGTAAATGCTAAATATAGTAACTAAACATGACTACAATAACTAAATGTTTCGCTTTTTTCTGTTAACATTCGATTTCCACTGTTGACATTGATTTTTTTTGTGCATATTATGAATATTTCCATGTGATAACATGATTATTACACTGTTATGCTTATCTCATTTTTTTATGTTACAATTATTGACTCAACTTTTATTGATTGATTTATTTTGTTAGGGTTGTAGCAGTGGAAAGCCACATGCTGCTTCCACGGTCTAGGGTGACCATGGAAGGTCACAATCTATGCCTTGTGAGGTAAATGTTAAATATAGTAAATAAATATGAAGTTCATAACAAAATGTTTTGATTTTTTTAGTTAACATTCGATTTTCACTGTTACCATTCACTTTTGTCATGCTTATTGTGAATATTTCCTTATTATAACATGCTTATTACATTGTGGCAGGGATTTTCTCATCCCCATGGAGTAGAACATGTATCTCCTCCTTTAGAGGTAAAAGTAAATATTATTGCAGTATCTCATTTTTGTTTATGCTACAATTATTGACTCAACTAAATATAGTAACTAAATATGACTACAATAACTAGAAACTCCAACCCCAGAAGATTTCCATGTGACAACATGCTTATCACACTATGGCAGGGGTTTGCCCATGGTCGTCATGGAACAAAATGCGTGTCCTCTACTTCCATGGTCCACGGTGACCGTGGAAGGTCACACTCTGTGCCCCATCAGGTAAGTGTTAAATATAATAACTAAATGTTGAGATTTTTTCTGTTAACATTCAATTTCCACTATTACCATTCTCTTTTTTTGTGCTTATTGTGAACATCTCCATATGATAACATGCTTATTACAATGTGGTCGGGGTCTGCTCATTGCCATGGAGCTAAACATGTATCTTCTCCATCGGAGGTAAAAGCCTTAGAGGAAATTTCAACTCAAAATGGGCCTTTTAACTTTTATTCAAATTCCATGTCATCATGTGTTAGCCAATGAAATCGCTTTAAATTTGAAATACTGTATAGGTCTTAAACAATTTTTTAATATAAATTTTGGGTTAGGTATCATAAAAAAAACTACTTTTTTTGTTTGTATTTTTGACATATCTCCCTGTGTTTTTACTCAAATTTCGATCAGGAGAGCTCGTTGGATGCAGAATTTAATTTCGCATCCAACAAGTACCCACTCAGCATACTTTTGACGGACCCCTCTACCCCAAAAACAAGAAATACCTGAAAAAACAGAATGATGACATCATCATTTCATTTTTTTTCAGGTATTTCTTGTTTTTGGGGTAGCGGGGTCTGTCAAAAGTATGCCGAGTGGGTACTCGTTGGATGTGGAATTTAATTCTACATCGAATGAGCTCTCCTGATCAAAATTTGAGTAAAAACACAGGGAGATATGTTAAAAATACAAACAAAAAAGTAGTTTTTTTCTTTTCTTCCTCCAAAATTAATAAATATTATTTTATTATTTTAACTATTATTTTATTGGTTCATTTTAGGAGGCCCATTTTGAGTTGAAATTTCCTCTAATGTAAATATTATTGCAATATCTCATTTTTGTTGATGTTATAATTATTGAATCAACTAAATATAGTAACTAAATATGACTACAATAACTAGAAATCCAACCCCAAAATATTTCCTTGTGATAACATGCTTATTACACTGTGGCAGGGGAACAGAACACGTGTCCTCTACTTCTGAGGTAAAAATAAATATTATTGCAATATCTCATTTTTTATTATGTTACAATTATTTTCATAACGTTTATTTATTGATTTATTGTGTTAGGGTGGCGCCGGTGAAAAGGAACCTACTGCTTCCATGGTCCAGGGTGACCGTGGAAGGTCACACTCTATGCCTCGTCAGGTAAGTGTTAAATATAATAACTAAATGTTTCAATTTTTCCTGTTAGCATTCAATTTCAACTATTGACATTCTCATTTTTGTGTGCTTATGGTGAATTATTGATTGATTTATCGTGTCAGGGTGGGGACCGTGGAAAGGAACCTATTGCTTCCATGCTCCAAGGTGACCGTGGACAATCACCCACTAGAAGTAGATCCGTACGAGGTGAACGTGGGATTTCATAGTCCACAACACCGCATCAGGTAAGTGTTAGTTCTTAATAGTAACTAAATTTCATTACAATAACAATGTTTGAATGATGTTAACATTATTTTGCTTATTTTTATTGTTTGATGAATTTAGTCTGGTGCACTTGATCTGGGTGATGAGGAGCTTGAGGATGAAATTTACTATTCCATAGACCCTATGGATACTATAAAGAAGGCCCTGAAAAAGGAAAACATAGAAATGATTTCCTTGGCTTGCATAAGGCCCATGACACAGGAGATCAGGGAAAGGATTGAAGAGTTGAAAGAACAAATAAAATATTATGGGGTAAGTGGCATATTCACATATTTTTTTAAGATATGACATGATTTCATATCTGATATTATGTTTTTTTTCCTAGTGATCTGATAAAGTAAATTTTTTTCGTTTGTAGGAGTTTTTACAACTCGTGACAAGAGAAACTGCCGAGATATGTATAGGTAGCAATGATGCTCCAATGAAGCAACAATGCTGACAAAGCAATGTACCAATGAGGCTTTTTGACACTCCTTTGGTTGGCCTCGAATCCATTGATGAGGGAACCAATTTTGATCAGCATGACATGCCAGAGCATGATCAGATGGAGCCTAGGATTCCACATGACTTCGGAGATGAACCTATTGTAGATGACCAGGAAACTTTTCCTAGAGCAACATGAGTTAAAAGCACTAGATCACTAGATCTCACCTTTCTAGTGGATGACGCTTATGTTCTGATCAAAATTCAAAATATTGCAGGTATTTATTAATTAATTTATTCATTTTAATCATGAAATTGAAATGGACATACGCTGAAATTATTATAAATTAATGGATTACACATTTCTGCAGGAAACAATGTTTTCTACAAGAATTTGAATGACAAAGCATTGGAGTTGTTTGGCCCCACCATTCGTACACAGTAGAATAGCCAAGATAGCACAAATAGATATGTATTGATAGACCACATGGTAAACTTGTTCGACAATACATTCAACAAGAAAGTGGTTGCAAAGTTATTCGATGATAATTTAAAATATACCAGGGCCCAATATAGGGATAAATTGCAACTTGACCTCAGGCATGAGCGCCCTCCCATGGTTCCAGAGAAAGAGTGGAAGGCACTCATAGAGGATGCAAAGGAGAACTTGCTAAAAAGACAAGGAAAACAACCACGGCCTGGAAAAGCAAGGTACAACACATATCATCTTTTTAGTGAAATATGCTCATTTATTTTTTTCTTTTTTGTTTTAAGAAAGAATTCTAATATCTAACATTTTTCAAAATTTTCATATATAGGCTACTAGACACCTCCAAAGCAACCAAGGCTAGAGTGGAAAAGCATAGTAAACATAGACTGGGCCAGGGTGGCTATAGAAAACTAAGATCCCGAATCGTAAGAATTAAATGATTAACTATGGGGAATATTTATTTGAAAGTAGCAAACAAATATCTGTTTTTGATACTGGAAATTTTATATGTGTTATTCATTGCAGGGAAATACGTTCCAATACGTTTCCACCAAGGAAGACCTAAAGCTTGGTTTCAAGTATGGTTTTAAAAGTATCATTGAATATCGGAAAAGCTTGGGGCAGACTCCAATCTCCCCAATTACGCAGATGCAGGTAAATAAAATGAATAAGGACAACACTGCAGTATACTATTAAAGTCTATTCAGTTTTGATTATATCGCCCATAACTAATATTTATGTTTTTTTAAAACAATAGTGCAACCACATCAGTGAATCCAATGGTACTCGACATGTACCAGCTGATGTTGGGGTGTGCATGTCCCATGATAGTGGGGAGCATAGTGGCCATTCTTGTATGTGTGCTTTGGAAATAGAAATATCTACTGTGATTATAGATGTTTATTTCCTAATGTATACTTATAAATTTTCCTCTTTCAATTGAAGACCGTGAAGCTCAGGAGGGTGAACCGCAAGAGGAATTAGCAAGTAGAGAAACAATTAACACACCAACTGTCATAGCTACACAAAAAGGTAAAGAGAAATATTGTAATTTTAATCAAAATGATGAACTATTCATTTCAATAATATTTCAACATATCAATATGCCCATTTTCGTTGTTGCAGTTCATGCCCCTTTAGAACTGCCTCCACGCCCTACTCAATGATGTACAAGAAGTATGATACATGAGCGAATGGAAACAGAAACAATAGAAGGACATGGATTTGTAGATATTCCACCAAATGATGATGATAATATCCCATTTATCATCAGTTATTACAATCCAAAAAAATAGAAATCAAAGAAAAAGTAGATGTATAAATTCATGACTTGTATTTGGATGTATATCGATGTTGTTAGTCTAAAATATTGTTTATATGAATTACCTTATTATGCTTCAATGTTTTTATGTTTATATGTTTTGATGACTAGCCTAGTTATGCATGAATGTTTATATGTTTTCTATGTAAACAACATCATTTATTGAGTATGGGGAATTGAGAGCGATGTGAGGGGGGGAAAGGGTCATATGAGCTTCCACCTTCACGTGGTTGGCCCTGTTCAGTAGAGAATATAAAATTGTTCTCAAAACAGAGAGGAGCTCAATAAGGTATAAATACTCTTTTATTACTATGTATTAAAGATGGTTGTAAATTTTTAAATGCATGTCTATTTCTTAAAAAAATGTTAATAAATTTAACATTTCACGGTTCATTGATTTCTACACGACTTTGTAGTAGGATTTAAATGACTGTTTATTTGCTTATATATTATTTACTCATATAAAAATTATGTCTTTAATGATTTATGCAGGTCTTGGTGATGGAAATGCATCTCGTGGACAACTCTTATCAAGTTGTATGGGAGAATGGATCTGGCGAAAGGACAATGATAAGTTAATGGTTTTGACGTGTTCTTTATCCTTAATGTATTTGTCTTTATCCTTAAATTCTATTTCATTCTATTAAGATATAAGAGATACAACCAATAGTAAATAACTACTTTTAGACTATCATCCAAACTAGGAGACAACCTTCTACATAAAACAAAAATGATTCTTAGTAACATAGAAGAAACTAGGCTTTTTTCGGCCCTTCTTCCTATAATTTCGGCATGATGAAATCCTAGGTTAAGAAATTTTAACTTTTCAAACCCTAATTGTTCATCTATCTTTCAAAACTAAATTTTATGAGTTGTATACTTGTAAATATTATTCTTAGGTTTTAGACTTAATTTTTATGTGTTTTTGTAACTTTTATTTTATCAAAAAAGAATTTCTGTGTAAAACCCTAAAAACACAGACTTGCGTCTCCCACAATCCGAGCCCTCTCCTTTATCAAACACAGGTCTATAATATGTATTGCAGACCTCATATGCCCTAGATTCCTTCTCTGCACACTCAAAACAGAAAACAAGTTAGTATTTCAAACTATTTAGATGGTGGTGTATTTTGTAAAATATATCTTATTGATTTGATTAGTTTTTTTCCCTATTTGCATTATTTTTCTGGGTAAATGTAAGTCTATTTTTTTACTAAGATCTGGAACCTTACATCTATGAATGCACAGTGATATAATTTTTACATTATTTTACTCAGTATTATTTTCGATTTTCTTAGTACTAATTATTGCTATTGAGAGCTGGGTGATGATAAGGGACTTGATGATTTTATATTTCAGAGCTTACATGCAAGATCGAGTGAATGATGATAACATTATGGTTAGCTTGACACTAAATTTTCATTAAGTTAGTATTTTATATCTATTCTATCACATACACAGATCTAGAAATCATATGCTAAATGGCACTTTAAATGATTAACACTGGTTATTGGTTGCACTATTTTACACGTTCTGATTACTGTGATGATAAACTTTCAGTTGTTGCATGGCACATATGTGGACCATAAATTCATATGTCTAGATATTCAAAGGTAGCAAATAAAGTGATGTTATTACATGAGGAGTGTCTCCAAGGAAATTATGATATGGTTTCTAAACTACAAATTGCATGCTCAAATCTGCAACCTAATTCTCAGTGCCAAAAGGTAATTTATGATGAATTTTTTGCTACATGAGATAATTCCTAATAATAGAATAGAAATAAGTTGTCATTTTTTTGTTGACTAACATGTCTCTTTCCCATCATGTGCTTAGGGGACTGTTTTTATCTTATGGGCATATTTGATACTAACTTGACCAATTTTGGCCATGCTTGAGGTGGTTGCATAAGAAGGATCAACTTTTCATATTCACCTCTTCCAATATGAGCAACATCAAAACAAATTACCACCAGTTGGAAATACAAAGATCCTACATAGATTTTCCAGGTGAACAACTACTCTTTTTTCCCTAGGGGTTGAGTTATTTTTTTATTTTTCAATAAAGACGAATTCAATGCACCTTATGTTTTTTGTAGTATGATGAATTATCACTAGTAGCTCTTCACATGTAGTAAAGAAAGTGATGATATTTCACGAGGAGTGTCTCCAAGGCAATTATGATATGGTTTCTAAACTACAAATTGCATGCTCAACTGTGAAACCTACTTCTGATCAATGCCAAAAGGTGGTCTATGATGAATTTTTTGTTATATGAGATCATGCATAGTAAAACAATAGAAATAAGTTGTCAATTTTTTGTTGATTAACATGTCTCTTTCCTATCATGTGCTCAAGGGACTTTTTTTTTCTTTCAGGCATATTTGGTACTAACTTTGACTGATTTTGGCCATGCTTGAGTTGGTTGCACAAGAAGGATTAGTTTTTCATTTTCATCTCTTCTATAAATTGCGGGCTTGACCTTCTTTGGCTTCATTTACACATGCGAGCTTCCTCAGTCTTCAAAGCTTGAGATCCCTTCATCTTCATAACATGGGCTTCCTTTATTTCTAACTTATGGGCTTCTTTAAGTTTCTGCGGGTATTTAAAAGCCTCTGCGGGATTCTTCCAAGCTCTGTGGGAATCCTTCCAAGCTCTGTAAGAATCCTTCCAAGCCCTTGTGGGATATTTAAGCCCCAGTGGGCTTAACTTAATTTCGGATCACAGTAAGTTGATCTGAGCCCAGTGGTGCCTACATATTTTATCGATGGTATTTTTTTATAGATGTACCCACCTACCTTATCATTGAAATCAACTCTCAGTGGTTCCTATAATATCATTTAATTAATGTTTATATGATCCCTGTGGTGCTTACAACGTATTTTATCGATGGTATTTTTATAGATGTACCCTCCTACCTTGTCATAGAATCTGCTCTAAGAGGTGCCACTTTATCCTCTAATTATTTTTTTAGCCAATTATTATGAATTTGTGCATCCTAATGGGAAAACAGTTTTTGAGGCAATAATTAAGGTGCTTAGGGCCACTTTGGGTACTTTTGGGAACTTTTTAAATTAGTTTTCCTTATTTTAATAGAGTCAGTTAAGACTTTTTGACCTTCCCCTTGAACTTCCCATTTATTTTTTTCCCTTTTACTTCAATATCTTTTTTCCCATATCTTACTTTCCCGATATACTTATTTTCCATAAATCACCTTTCCTGTGTTATATTTTATCCATTTCATTGTCTTTAAAATATAGTATGTATTTTTTCACAAGCACTTATTGAAGATCCAAAACCATGAAAAGGAAGGTGCCTTTCCATGGTTTTTTAATTTTTTTTTGAAACCTCCAGGTTTCATCTCAATATCGATGAAATTTCATCATGAGTATTGCAAAACCATTGAAACCTGGGGTGGCTTTCCAGGAATACCATCGCTATAGAGACGAATTTTTGTGGAAAAATTACCGTTCAACTTGCAGATTTCATCGAAAGTGTTTGGTTTTCCATGGTTTTGCATGGAATAAATTTCTGTTCAAATTCTAGAATTCGTTGATAGAGAGAAAAAATTTCATCGAAAGTGTTCCACGGTTTTGTGTGGAAACAAAATTTTTCCTAGCAGTTTTTGGCCATATTTTCGTCGTTATAGGGACGACAACTTTTTCAATAAAGTGACGAATGCGTGGAAGAAAATTCTGTTCAAATTCTAGATTTCATTGATAGAGAGACAAACGTTCGTCGAAAGTGTTCCACGGTTTTTTATGGAAACGAAATTTTTCCTAGTAGTTTTTGGCCATATTTTTGTCGTTATAGGGATGACAACTTTGTCGATAGAGCGACGAAATGTAGAAAATGAATTAAAAAAATCAATTTCAAGGCCACCATATAGAAGACACATGGTGGCCATTTTTCGTCTCTATATTGATGGCTTATAAAGTTCATCGTTTTTCCACGAAATAAGTGCCACGAAACATCATGACACGGTTATTGTCACAATTGAGACAACAAAATGTGGAAATAACAACAAAAAACTGTCGCAATTTTGATATTATGTATTAGTGCTTTAATCTTCTTGGTTGAGTTTAGTTGTTGAGGTATATCATGTTTAACTGTTAAGGATTCCTTGACTTTGATTGAGGTTGGTTGGGGTGTCATTGAGTTGAGTGTGATTGGACAAATTTTGGTTGAACCTATGTGAAGTCTCTTGGTTAGTCAAATGTTTCTCTTACTTGATGAACTAGGCCAACTAAGAAGGTTTGGTTGACTCTAAGAGCACTTGATTAGATTAACACAAGTATATGATTGATTTGGAATAGGTACACAAGCATCTTGATATAGGTTGGTTCAATTGAGTAGGATTGACACAAGTTGCCTTATGTGTAGTTGGTCTGACTCAAACTACTTGAGTTGTATGAGTAGTTGGTTTGACTCAAGTGTACTAAGTTTGGTGTGCAGTTGGTTAGAATTAGATTGACTGAGTCAATTGATGTGAGCAACAGATTGATTGGTACAACTTGATTGGACATGTTGATTTTGCATGTTGATGAGGAGTGTGATATAGTGGACATTGATTAGTTGATGAGTAGTGATCAATTGATGATCAGTGTGATACATTGGACAATGATTAGTTGATGAGTAGTGGTTAGTATTGGAAATGGTTGCATAATGTGGTACATGTGTTTATTAGCAGGTCTGTAGGATCAGTGCGTTTGTGGTTCAAAAATTTATATCTTCATATCAGGGTGGCGGGATGGGGTAAGGAAAGGGGGTTGTAGCCAGAGAACTAGGAAGTTGGATCTTCCTTCAAGTTGTAGCCTATAAATCAGGGGGTTGTATCCTCCTCCCAGTTGTAGCTGGAGAATTGAAATCATTGTAATAAGGCGGTTGTTTCCTCCTTCCACTTGTTGCTGGAAAACTATTATTATAAGGCTTCTGTGGTTTTTCCCCTGGGACTTGGGTTTCCACGTAAAAATCTTGTGTACTGTGTTTTGTTATGCTTATTATGTGATGATTATATGTATAATGATAATAACGTACTCTATATAATATTGAATGAGATGCTGATGTCTGTTTATGTTGAAAAACTAACAAAATATATACACACTATTCACCCTCCCTCTTAGTGTGATCAGTGTGTCCAAAATTCTAGCCCAATATTTAGAGCCAAAATACCGAAGTGGGACACATTAGGATTGCATCCACTCCAATCTTCGAAAGGAGTGATTACATTCAAGGATTTGTGAGTCACCCTATTCTGGATATAGGATGCATAGTTAATTGCTTCATCCCAAAACTTTGGTGGCAAACTTTTAGACTCCAACATGAAAGTGGCCATTTCTTTGAGATATATATTCTTCCTCTCAACAACACCATTCTATTGACATGTGTAAGGAAATGAATGCTACATATGGATAGTTGCATCTTCACAAAATTGTACGAATTAATACTTGACATATTCTCCACCATTATCACATCTGAGGACCTTGAGCTTTCTTCCATATTGGTTCTCTACTAACACTTTAAAACCTTTGAAGAGGTCAAAAAAGTCTGACTTGTGCTTGAGGAATAAGACCTAATAGTATATGGAAAATTCATCTATGGAGTTTAGGACATATTTGGATTGAATCATTGACATATGAGGGAAAGGATCATCTATATAACTGTGAATAAGCTCAAGGGGTGCAAAGGTTCGCTCATGAATAAATTTCTCATACTTGTGCTATGGGTGTTTTCCTAGGATGCATTCTTGACAAACTCCTTTATGAAACTTGATTTTGGGAAAACCTATGACCATGCATTTATCACACAAATCAGATAGATACTTGTAGTTTAGATGGCCAAACCTTTCATTCCATAAATTACTAGCTTCATTATCATGAGTGACGAGAGAAAAGGGGTTTGAGAAGGGCATGAAGTGTGAGAAATTGTACAATTTGGAGCTATGATCAACAAAACCTTTTTCTATGACCCAACCATTCGATATTTCAATTATTTCAACATCAATGGGAGTGAAGACAACCTTTTAGGAGACCTAGTGTGACTCATCTGATATACTGAAAAGGGGTCGACAACAAGACATAGGACATAAAAAACATTATTGAAGTAACCATGGTCAGGATATATTCTACCCTTCCCTTTACTTTCAATTTCAGATTCATCCCCCAATACAAATTTAGAACCCTTCGAAGCATCAAGAGAGGGGAATTCCTCCCTTGTCGAAACCATATGTCTTGAAGCTCCAAAATCAATGATAAACAAAGAGGATATTACAATATTTGCAACCAGGGCATGAACTCTCTCCTTGTATTAAAAATTGGATCCTCCTTCCTTCTTCTTTGATCCTTCAAGAAGAGAGATGGTGTTCTTTTCAAGTAGTTGAGTCAACATTTCAATTTGTTTCTTCATGCAAAATCTCTCTAGATGGAAGCCCCTATTACAGTATGTGCACTTGCTCATCTCACCTTTTTTTTTTCTTCTTTTGGGGATTCTTATTGGATATTAAAGAACCCTCATGAGAATTGGACCTATATTTCTTCTGATCAGGAGGATTATTTGGGTTATCCTTCTTATTTCCTTTGGAATCCACCTTTACTAGTTGTTCATCCTTCTTTTCAATTCCAACCTGCTTTAGCTGAAGAACAAGAGATTTGAACTTGGAGAAATATACTTGTAAGGACTCGAAGTTACTTGGAATCAATGAGATAATATCATTCTCCAATTGATGTCCCTTCATTTCATCTATTTTTCCAAACAAATTTTAAAGTTTCTCCCATACTTCATTTGGTGATGTCAATCCATCAAGATGGAAAAGAAGGTCTGTGGAAACACTGAGAAATAAGAGACCATAAGTCTCATCCCTCATGTTGTGCCACTTGATCTTATCTGATGCTGCATTAGGAACAACCTCATTTTCCATGGTCACTCTGAAGAGGCCCTTGATCCTCATTAGAATATCCATTTGTGCCTTCTAGTCGAAGTAGTTGAATGGAGTCAACATGATATGTTGAGATTGATCCATTTCTTCAGCAACTGCGCCCTGAGTGGACTAAATGTGCTCCCTGGGAGAGTGATGATCGATCCTGCAATTAAAAAAAGAGGATAACAATTGAGATAAGGAATCTTTGATACCATGTGGAAATTAATCCTAGTCTTAGTACAATCGAACTCATAGAAAATGCTAGAAGACATGAAAAGATCCACTCAAAATTGGAGACTGAAATTGGTGCATAACACTAACTTGAATTGCATAAGTGTACATCATCCAACCTTATAAAAGAATATGTTTTCCAAATATATAATTACATCATAGATTCAAATACCTAAGGAGGAAATTTGAATCCTTACAATTGACGGGCTTACTAAAAGTAAAAAATCCTCCCAGGTGCATAAAACCCTTTCCAAATTAGTCCTGGAAGGTCATGAATTAGATGAATAAGGTATGTCATCCAATGAGTGATGGAAAGTTAATAAGATCATGCTTTCAAGAGAGAAAAATATGGAGGATGAGTTGGGAAAAAAATAAGGCAGTTTCCATGTGACTGGCTTTCACCTTTTACCTTAAAGCTGCTGAAAAATAGTCTAAGTCTGGGTAAGGCAGGAAGTCGTGCTTACTAAACTAGGTAGTCTATATAGATGGTAAAATATTATCCATAATCTGTGAAGGGCACTTTTGGATGTATTCATGGAAATTTTTGACTAAGTGGTGCTAGTGGATTCCAAGTAGCTACTCTAGATCCTAGGAAATTAACCATAAAGATTACTAATTATATCCTATGTATGGGAATTGGTTTTTTGATTATTCTAACAGAGTCAATATTGCATTAATTCTCATAGAGGAGTGGGAAATTTTTACTCTGCATGATCTTGGTGAGGACACATTGACTCAACGTCATCATGTAGCTTCCACACAACAATATTTGGACAATCTCACCATGGAATCAAGTCAAGTAAGTTAATTCATCCACTTAAAATTTTTAAAATATGCCATCTAAATAATTTCAAGCACTAAAATCTAATTAACTTGCAAAGTTCACAATTTTAATTTTTGTAGTCCCCATCTTTAGACACCATTTTCAAGCATGCGTCACTTGTTACCAGGGGCATGGTGCAAGATGCACTAGTGTTTTGGATTACTACATGACCCACCAGACGTGTTATCCACATATTTGACAATATTTGTTCATGTTGCACTATTTTTATTGGCATACATACATATATACTTTTTTATGTATGTACATATATCGAAATTGTATTTTTCATATTATTTTGTATTAGATTTTTGCTTGATGGATATATGAAGTGTGTATGTTATTAATTTTTATGGGCATTTATATTTACAAGTATGTTTATGTTTATGCACATGCATCTTAACTTTATCTTATGTTCATATTTATGCTAATGATTGTACAATTTACAATTTCACAATTACAAGTAACAAGTTAAGGAATGGATGTTAGAATTAGAATTTACAAGCTACATATTACATTTTAGAAGTTATAGGTTTATCTTATGTTCATGTTTAATGTTTATGTTGTATAAATCTTATGTTCGATTGTTACATACAATTCAGGATGCCACATATAATTTACAAGTCACAATTATGATTACAAGTTACAATCTAATTAGATTTACAAATTACATGAAAACAAATTCATGAAGCTAGTTCCAAGTAATGATAACAATCTAATAGTTCATGGATTAAATTTAAAATTTTAATTGTACAATATAAAATTACAATTCGTGATACTAGTTTTAATTAAAAATAATGAGAGATCATTGTTTACAATAAAACAATTACAATTTTCATAATGTCATGTTCAATTAACAATAACAGTTAGAGTTACAATTTACGATTTACAAGTCACAATTATGATTACAAGTTAGAATCTAATTAGATTTATAAATTACAAGAAAACAAATTCACGAAGCTAGTTCCAAGTAATAATAACAATCTAATAGTTCATAGATTATATTTACAAATTTTAATAACAATTCATGATGCTAGTTTTAATTAACAATAACAATCTAATAACAATGAATAGATTTAGAGATCATTGTTTACAATAAAACAATTACAATTTTCATAATGTCATCTTCAATTAACAATAACAATTAGGGTTACAATTTACCATTTATAATGTACAATTATAATTATAATTGAAAATTACAAATTACAATCCAACAAATTACAAATTAAAATATCTACAAGTCACAATTAGAGCTGCATTTAACAATATACAATCTACCATTGTAATTACAATTACAAATTACAAAATTTGACAATTACAAGTTACCATTGTACACAAATTACTACTTAGACATGCATTCATTACAATTGTCCAATTAATCTTTAAGAAATTACTAATTAGAAATGTACAAATTACAAATTGCAATCTCATTTGCAATTAAAATAAGATAGATAATAGAGTCATTGATACAAAATCAGATAATCTTAAAATCATTATTCTGGCCAATGCATTATAGGAATGCAACTTAATAACAATGATATATTTAAGGATTACTGCCTACAATAAGAAATTACAATTCATAATGCTAGTTCAATTAACAATAACAATTAGAGTTACTACTTGTGATTTACAATCTACAATTATAGTTACAATTGCAAATTATGAATTGCAATAAAACATATTACAAATTAAAAGATCTATAAGTCATATTTAGAGTTGCATTTTACAATATACAATCTACCATGGTAATTACAATTACAATTTACAAAAATTGACAATTACAAGTTACAATTGTACAATTAATCTTTAAGAAATTACTACTTAGACATGCACACATTACAATTATACAATTACTCTTTAAAAATTACTAATTAGACATTTACAAATTCCAACTTGCCATCTCATTTGCAATTAAAATAACTTAGATAATAGGGTCATTGATACAAGCTTTTACATAAAGTGCGAAACTTACCATTAAAACTAAACAATTTTTTTCTATATTGTTTTCCAATTTTTTTTTATATATTCTTTTGAAATTTTATTTATGATATATGTTTTCTATTTGTTATCTTTTATGTTTTAAATTTAATTTTATATTATGTGTTTTGTATTTGTTTTTTTAATGTTTTATTATGGATTTTGTAGTTTTTTTTCAAGTATATCCATTATCAAAGGGATTTCTTAATATTTTTTATTAGTTTGATGTTGTTGAGGAAGATATCAAACTCAACAAATTCTTGATATGATATGTTTGTAATGTTTTGACTTTATTATTTTATTTTGAGAATACATATTATATTTTAATATGTTATTTACAAATATATGATATACTTTTTGTTGAGTTTATGTGAATCATCACTTTATGGAAAATAATGTTGAATAACATCATTTTTATACATAAAATAGATGAAAATACATTAAAAATTGTTTGAAATGTCTTTAATCTTTGTTTTTTTTTTTACAAATTTGACAAAAAATTTGGCTTATTTATAAGAAAAGTTTAAAGAAAAAAGATTCCAAAATGTTTATATTTTTCATTTTAAGTAGCTTCCAAATGTTTAAAAAAAATAAAAAATAAAAGTATATATATTTTCATTATAACTAGTTACTAAATTTATATTATTTTGTAAAATTTGAAAAAATGCATTTGTAAATAAAAATTATAGTTTTTTAATGACTAAGAATTCTCAAGATTGCAAAAGAAATGCTCAAAGTGAAAAATGGTGCTATCGATATACACACTTTCTAGAAAACAAGAACAATGTCGAGTTCTCTTCAAGTTGTATAACTTGTTATGTCCAACATTTTGACATTTATCAATGTCGCAACCATTTGTATCGATGAAAAACTCACAAAAGAACACATATTTTTTAATTTCTATGGAAAGTATGTTGTCCATGTACATTCTTTGAACGAGGTGTAATTCCCTTGTCCCAGCTATTTTCTCACAATATCAAGGAACATATGTATTTACATCGCTAATGGAAATGTTCCAAAAAACCTGCATTGAAATAAATGTACAATCAAATATATAATTAATCAACTAAGACAATGTTTCAAAGAACATTCAAAAAGTGAGTTCCAACCACACACCATACCATCTTACCTACGCACCAGCCTTACATGTTTGTAACCTTCGTGTCCCAAATGCAATGTGCACCAATCAACTACTTCTGCAGATGATTTAAGATGAGTTGTACCATGACTCATATGGCACCTTCTAAGTGTCGGTTTCACACAAGTACTTACACCGGGGTGAAATCATGAAGTTGGGTGTCTATTCCGTGACAAATGTGCTTCCAAAATCATATTCTAGCATCTTTCGGCCGAACTAACAATATTTTTCGGCTGAAATAATTTAACATTTTTCGGCCGAATACTTGTTATTTCGGACGAAAGATAAAAGTTGACGCCGTGCCTCGTATTGAACGGCTTGCACAGTTTGCCGGGAAAATACCGTCCGGCTAAGACCGTTGGTCTGATAATTTTTCGGCCGAACATTTATTCGGCCGAGGAATTATTCGGCCGAAAGAAGTTTTTATATATACAAACAGAAGATCACTGTTGAACGTTTTTTGACGCCCGCGATTACGATTCATTGGTTTGGCAGGGGCATGTTGATCACGGTGGATGAGGATTACGTTTGTGGCGCTCCGTTTGATCGTTTAGGCTCGGGTTGCTGTGGTGGCTGTTCGTTTAGGCTCGGGCGGATCTGTGGCGGTGTATTTACGGTCCGCTGTGGCGTTTCTACGCAGTGGTGGCTGTTCGTTTAGGCTCGGGCAGCTCTGTGGTGGTGCTTTTACGGTCCGCTGTGGCGTTTCTGCCTAGTGGTGGCTGTTCATTTAGGCTCGGGCGGCTCTGTGGCGGTGCTTTTACGGTCCGCTGTGGCGTTTCTGCACAGTGGTGGCTGTTCGTTTAATCTCGGGCGGCTCTGCGGCGGTGCTTTTACGGTCTGCTGTGGCGTTTTTGCGCTGTGGTGGCTGTTCGTTTAGGGTCGGGCGGCTCCCTGGCGGTGCTTTTACGGTCTGCTGTGGCGTTTCTGCGCTGTGCTGGTTCGGGTGGTTTCCAGGTATTTTTGATCTCTTGTGTGGCGGTCTATTCCTAAAAAGAAATCCGTAGTAAAGGATATCTAGTAATCAAGATTTTATCTTAATTAAATTTTATAGATAAATTCATAAATTCCTAGAGCCAAGATTTTATCTTAATTAAATTTTATAGATAAATTCATAATATCTTAGAGCCAAAGAAAATATTTCAGGGTTATTTTTTCCGTCATAATTCCTACTACATGCAGGATGCCTATAATTTATTTTAGGTTGGGTGCCTATAATTAGTGTTTTTAGTGCTATCATCCTCGTTTATTTAATTGATTCAATTGCATTCGATGACCAAGTGGACTACTTCGTTTACCCAATTT
>LPNX010797595.1:0-52728 GCA_001517045.1 Pseudotsuga menziesii
GGCCACAAACGACAGTTCTTGGTTTACCTCACGGGTGGGAACTAGTCAATCAGGTAGGGGTCGTTGCCCTTTTCGCTGGCAGGTCCTCTCAATGGGCCAGCTACTTCAGGGTTCCCGTGGTACTCCTCACAATGAGTTTTAGGGCTTATTCCCAAGTACTTCCACAGTTAAGCCGATAAGGATTATTCCCAAATCCGAACCTGCAACAGAAGCGAAAAAAAAAATTAGGCAGAAATTTCACCCAACGAGCCCAAGAAAGTGCTCTGATACCAGATGTGAGGACCCTGCAGTACATAATTAATCAAAATACACGATATAGTAGCAGAACTCAAAATCACTTTTATATTAATCGCAGGCCACTTCGAGGGGGCAACCTCCTTTGAGCAAGCTCAATACAAAATAACTTCACAGTGCCTTCCTTGGCCTCAACACACACTTATATACTAAAAATAGGTGCCAATACTATGGGTAAAAACCATGAGCCAATATAAACTATGGATCAACAAATACTATAGGAAGCCTACAAAGCATATGCGCCCAACAAAAATAACACAAACTATGGATCAACAATTACTATGGGACGACTTACAAAGCATATGAGTCCAACAACAATATACTAACACGGTAAAGAGAAGGATTGACATGGGTTCCTAATAGTTTTATCGACATTCCTCTTTGGTGTAATCGACGACAAAGTTGAAGACCTCCTCATGCGTTTAGAGACCAGAGGAGTACCAGGGCTATTTACCGGAGGGGACACAGGGTTATTACAAGCGTTGGGGCTCATACGGCCGGTAGGGTTTAACAGGGGTTCTGGTGCAAATGAAAACGAAGCATGACGAGGCTCTTGATGCCTAATACATTCCTCGAGACAGTCAAACTGACAGTGAAAAAAGGCTGAGAAGCCATTAAAATCAATAAACTCATCCCATGACCTCTTTAACTTTGACAATTCCCTCTCTATTAACATCCTCACCAAACCGTGGTGAAAAAGACTATGACTAATATGTTTCGGACCCTTTTTAATTGCAGAGGACATTTTAGACAGACTCTGAACTAGGTAATAAGGTAAATTCAGAGGGAACCCAATAAAAATAGACATCAACCGCAGATGATAAACATAGGCTGAAGAGAGGCGACCTTCACAGGTCACGTACCTATGGATTAGGTCCAAGATAGGTCGCCACTCCTTATAAAGTATTTCCGGGCCACTCCAGCTCTGAACGATACCTCATGATAGGGATTCTTCAGTAATTTCCTCCATTCAGTTATATCCATTCGCTGGTACTTAAACCATCATTCGCCTACCAATGGAAAACCAGTAGCAAGTGCAACCGAACGCTCATCCACTCGAAACTGAAGATCACCTACCTTGACCTGCAAGTCGGCCAAAGACACAACAAACACCCTCGTCACTTCAAGGTTTGAATCCAAAAACTTACTGATAAACGGTAACCATCCCACAGCCTCGACCTTGGATAAAAGTTCGGGGTTTGTATAAAGGAGCTTCATCTCACAGAGCTCGACTCTCACCATCAGCGCCATAACTAACTGTGTACATGCACGAAACCTCACCTGGAAAAGATACCAGAGATCAAAAAACGACAGCGAACTTGAGAGTGAGCACTCAGGGTGCAGATCGAGGAGAAAAACTAAGCAACGGAACCCTATGCGTTCATAAACCAGCCGCGACATGCATAAACGCAGCCGATAACCCTGAGACTTCGGCATGAAGGGGAATGATAAAATAGTAAGGAAATAAGAAACGACGGAAAAACAACTCCAGATTGAACTGATCTTGCCATTATTTACTCCGGGATATTGACGTAAGACCACTCATTGCAGAGACTACAGGTGTTAACCGATCATGGAGCCACGACACCACACAGGTACTCGGAATTGAATGTGAATGACAGAACTAAGTACCCGCGCAATGATGCCATATCAATTTCACAGTAGGTATATCGGAATTGGAGGCGGCGACATAAATTAAGCTGATGTTAAACAATAATCCTATGTCACCCTTACCGTAGATTTGATTCAACCTTTGAAGGTGGCGAGCCATGCAACATAATATAAAATGATCAAATCAAAACAAAACTTTGCAATATAGACCATGTTATAGAAATCAACATTAAACTATTATGGTGATATTGATTATGGTTTGGAATCCGAGAGGTAACTTAGGATCTGGCATGTTTGTATAAAATATTAGTCCTTGGATACTCCAGGACCTGGCCACACTTACATTGAACCAACCATGCATACCCATAAATTCACGTCCAAATGAAGCCTATGATAATGTGCCAAACCATGCTATGATCAATCATCCAATTTCGCAATCTTATCAACATCTATAATAATAAAATCAAATAGCAAAATCAAGTGATAACTGTTTAGATAAGATTTCAAGATTAGGTTATGAGAAAAAGATATGGAAATTATTAATACTCATCCCTTGATTGTTAATGTAAATCTACGCAAAAATAATAACTTGATAATGGTGATTTTGTCAAATAATCTATAGTTTGCAAAGGCTGCTTAAAAACATAGAATTTCACTGATTCAGTAGCTCACAGAAAGTCATCATTTCAGTAGGTGGTGATTCATTAGATTTGTCCTGAAAAATTTGAACATTTCATCAAAAGAAAATAGAATTTTGTTTGATGAAATATGTTTTTTAAAGGCTATTGAGCAAGGGCACAACCGGCAGTTGATTCAATTGCAGTTGGTCTTTGAGGCCGCATTTTGCATATTGCAATTGTGCAGGTGAGCTCTTCTGTTTTTCATTCGATAATGCCTCTGTTTTTTTCGATAATGGTTGTCAGCAGACAATGCACAAGTAACAGATTAGACAAGTTCACTTAAGGATATTTTGTAGAACTGTATATAGTATATACTATATACTGCATTTCAAGAATCTAGTTTGACCTATATAAATCCTCAAATGTGCAACGTATAGCCACAATTTTTTGTATAACTGTATATACTATATTTAGAAAATCTTCTGACCTATATAAATCCTCCGAGGGGAAATATGTCACTATCAGAATACCAACCATATTTTCCCCTTCATAGCAATATATACTTGATTCTCTAGATCCAGAGAGATCGCAAACTTTAACAGCAGCCCTTCATAATGCTATCACAATTCTCATTCTCTCCTCTTAGAATCATCAGGCAATTGAAACCCCATCAATCCAAGTAAATTTGATGCAGGACCTGGCAGGATTTGTTGTGAAGAGAACGAGTCCAAGAGACTTTGAACAAGGTTAACATCAATATCAACAGGTCTCAAATATTCATCCTCAGTCCCTTTAACATCTGATTGTGCCTGCACATACAAATTGAAGCTACTGATTTGTCAATATGATGAATGCAAGGAGAGGAACGAAATTTTGAAAATAATAGAATAAATAATTTAATTATAATGTAATCTATATTTTTTATATACTCCAGATAGTTTTAGATAAACAGAATTAATAAAAAGATTTAACTTGACATTTGCTGGTATAAAAGGTGCCAGCTTAAAGCATAACACAACCTGGAACATAACAAATTTTGCACTCAACTATTGAGAACTAGCCATAGTATTCGTTAAAAAGACTATTTTTACTTATATACTGTAATATTGAGTACATAATGAGCTTGGGTGGCACTTTGCTTGCCTCGAAGATGATATAGGATGCATTCTGCAACCAAGACAACTAGAGTGCACTCTGCAACCGTAGGACATGACTCATATGCCCTTAAATGTAACAGAGGAATCTAAATAACTTTATGATGATAACGATTCCATAGAAGAGAGGACATATCTATAACGTATGAAGTGTTATAAAAAATCCCTGAAGACGTGACTCTAAAAGACATGTGACTATTGTCTTCTAATGAGCCTGTAATTAATAAAAAAATTATAAGCATAAGAAGTGACTTGTACATGACTGCCTTTACAGACCATAACTTCCTTGCTATTTAACAAAAGAATAACATATTATATATTGTCAGCATCAACTCAGGATGAACTTTACAATGGTAAAATCAATAATATGGCCTTGGATATCCAACCAGATAAATTAAGGGAGGCAAAAAACTCCTATACAAGGTATAAGGTGTTGCCTAGAGGCACAACAGTGGAGATCCTGGACCAAAAGTCAATAAAGAAATAAAACTCTCTCAACTTGCCATCCGTTAGTGTGTAAAGCATGGACCTAAAGTTGCTTCAGAATTTGTTAATTTTTGTTGAAGATGATAGAAGTTGGCAGGCCAAAGTGCACCTAGGGATGAGTGAGGAGGAGCTATGTGGCTTCTTACCCAGTTTCCATGTTTGTGCAAGGATTAAAAATATGAAACTTTGGAGTCCATTGTCCATATAATGCATATATTCAATAATATCTTGTTTGAAACTCAAATATCATTCTACATACAAGTACAAATGCCACGAATTATGAACATGTGACATATTTCTCCATTGTCTGTTGTGAAATCAGGTCAAAAAGTGAAGTCACAAAACTTGCAAGTCAGATTTGTACAGTCAATACGACTCACAATTGACTTAGGAGTGTCACACATACTCGCAAATTAAAATTCCATGTATGACTCAATTTCGAGTTAATTCTTGAAGGCATTATAGATATTCCTCAAAGAGCAGAGTTAGGCACTGGATTCTACATCGACTCAAAAAGTATGGTAACACTAATTGCCAAAAACACACTCAGACTATGTGACAATTTGAAACATCTCCCAAAAAGTGGATCACACACAGCCCCCTAAGTCATAGAGACCTTTTTACTACAAAGAATAAGTCTGGTAAGACTAATTGCATAAATCACTGAAACTGACAATTTGATTCATCTCCCAAAAGGTGGATCGCCCAAAGCCCCGTTAAGTCATATAAAGACCCTTTTACTCGAAAAAACAAATTTATTCTCTACATCGTGTGGGAAATCGAAGATCAAGATAGTTGAGAACTTGAGTGAAATCCATCTAGTAAATCAAGATCTACTACCATTACTTGGTGAAAGAAGGCTGGCAAACAGGAATTCAGCCCATTTTCTTATGAAGATACTTTATTCAAATATCCCCTTCCTTCTACTTGTATAATATCCATCAAGTTCAAAGAAACATTAGATCATTTACTGGAAATGGAGATTAAAGAAATAACGTTAAAGATGCCAGCAAAGAGGCTTAAAAGGAAGAAACTACAAGAGGCACCTTATTCTTATCCCTAGCTGAGGAAAGATCTTTTGCACGAACAAAACTTTTTGTTAAAGAAGTTTTCTTTAGTTCATCCTTCAACGCATTTGAATAAGCATCCATAAAAGTGTTACTAGGTTCTTCATCCCCTTTTGTAGCATCGGGCCAACTGTTATCACTGTCCATCTCATCTGCAAATAATACCAAAGCCAAAATAAATTAGTACAAAAAAACATCAAATCTAGATCACTAGTGTTCATGGTAAACCAATGTAACACCCAAAGAATGTAATGGTTGAGGGCAATCCACAAAAACCCAAGATGTGGTTACATATAAGCCAAAGAAAACCTAGGAGTGAAAAGGTTTTGATTCCAAAATTGTTGTTGAACTATGTATAAGAAAAAATTCTAGAGACTGTCATAAATCCATTCTTAATTGCCTTCATTGTCATGGACTGTCATAAATCCATTCTTAATTGCCTTCATTGTCATGGACTGTCATAAATCCATTCTTAATTGCCTTCATTGTCATGGACTGTCATAAATCCATTCTTAATTGCCTTCACTCCTCCCATAGTTTCCTATCAAGTTCCTTCATTAAAAGAAGCCTTGAACCCGTCATAAAACTTGCCAAAGAGGACTATCATGCCCAACCAATAACCAAGTTGTTCTGACAGTAATTTCACAAACATTTTTACTTTGAGGAATTTAGGAAGGAAATTGGAACTTTCTTATAATCTCTTTGTCAAAAATATAAGCATATGGACACCATCATTTCTAGACTGAAAGGTACTATTGCTGCTGTTACAATACAATTTGCTTGGGCTGGAAATAGTTGTCTTGACATTAGTGTGAAATCATTTTCACTTTGCAAAAACAAAAGTAACTTGGAAGTTTCCTATGTCATTGAAGTGTTTATTCACATACGTTTGGCCATTGCATTTGATTGTTTTTCAAGATATAATTTTGATTGACTGGAAATAGCTTTCACGACATGTCTTGTTACTTGGAAGATTGAGTTTTGCAATTTTGAAGTAAATTGAAGATACAAATTGATACAGTTGTATCATTTCATTTGGGATATGATGGAAATCAACCACCTCTGACAGTCCTATGGAGCAAATTTGCAATTTTCATTTGCCTCATTTCTATTTCAAAGTTGCACTTTGTTGACTTCATCATATGGATGGAAATTTGATATAATGATATATTTGTTAGTGGTTGTCATTCTCTCATTTGCTAAAGTTCCATTGATTTATCATAAATCATTCATTGCTATCTACGCTTAACATAGGTGCTCATATTACCTTTCTATAAATGGAAAGTCTGATAATAATTGTTTTTGGGCTTACTTGAAACATTTGCATTTATTCTGACTTGAACAAATAGCTAGCTTTGAACAACCATACTCATTCAAACATACTACTCTTGGAAGAGCTATATATTTGATACATGACTTAATTGAGCATATCAAAACTTGAAGCAAGTCTTTGTCATCCAAATCATATATATATATATTTCTTGCACACATACATTTGGTCAAAGCTATTAATCATTTGTCATTTTATCTCACGGTTGTTACTTCAGGCATAGCTTATTGATTTTTTTTCTGGGCACTTTGTTAGTAACATTCGCTTTATTGTAGTAATTTCACAATATATGCAAACATCAAGGTGTGTCTCCAGTAATCTGGCATTTGTATTTTTTTTTTAAAACACTTATAGCCATCGGTTAAGCGACGACCTGTAGGTGATTTTTTTTTTTTTAAATTCAATACCGTTGCTTAACCGAAGTTTAAGTTTTCATAATCCGTTGGTTAAGAGACGGGTTTCTTTGGTGAACTGATGGCCATGCTGTAGAAGCAACAGCCTGTAAGTGTAGTTGTTTTTAAAAAAATTCTCCACCATCGCTTAACCGACGCGTAACCGACGCTTACGTTTTCATTATCGTCATTTAAGTGACGCATGTTTAAATTTTAAATGATAAATAATATGAATCAGATGTTGGATAACCTACGATTTACATTTAACCGACGCTTCACCGACGCTTACGTTTTCCTTATCGTCGTTTAAGCAATGCATGTTTATAGTTTAAATGATAAATAATATGAATTAGATGTTGGATAACCGACGATTTACATTTAACCGACGGTAATTAACCGACGCTTACGTTTTCATTATCGTTGTTTAAGCGACACATGTTTAAATTTTAAATGATAAATAATATGAATTAGATGTCGGATAACCGACTATTTACATTTAACCGACGGTAAACTGAGCTGTCGCTTAACCGACGGATTGGAAATGTGTCAGATAACCGACGACAATCCACCAACGCTTAAAAAAATTCATAGTGTCATACATGCGACAGGGAAGTGTCGAAAATCCTACAATACGGCCGTTGCATTTTTGGTCGAAATGTATTTGTGGGAGGTTCAGCCTAGCCTCCTTTTGCTGATGGATTGTGGAGAGAGACCCAAAAGGTGAGAAGCCCTAGCTTCCACAGGTGCAGAGTGTCTTCTTCTCAGGTTAGCTCTGATACCATGTTAGATTTTTATCAATTTAGACAGTATTATCTCAGGATCTTATCTGAAAAAATAACATGCACAACAATCAATCACAAGAGACAATAGACACAAAGATTTTCATCAGGGAAACCATAAAGGAGAAAACCCCGCAACTTCCTCAGAGATAGAATAAGCACCAATAGCAATAGTAAAACCCAAATACATTAAGATGATCTTTGATAGTTGTTCTCTCTCTTATCCCAGCTCCTTCTCTCTCACTCATGCTCTACTAAGTGTGAGTGATTGTATGATAAATAGAGAGGCTCACTCTCTATTTATACTAGTTTCCAACTTGACAATAACTTACCAAGGCCGACTTCTCTATGAGAGTCTAATAACCCTAGTGCCCCATAACTACGGGGACTTTAACCCCTTATCAACTAGGAAGGTTAACCTCAATGACTTTACATGACTTGTTTACATTATTGATTCTCCCAATAGGAACATCGAGGTATGACATGACTCAATTACATTATTGATACTTCTTGATAGGAACATCAAGGTACAATACATAAAATATACAAGTGAATACATTTTGAATTTACAAATAGATCAACAGGAAATGTGAATAGATCTATGTCATGGTATTGCGAGACCATACCTAGTACAAGAGAAATGCATTCAATTCTTATTAAAGACATGGGTGACATATTTTCCATTGAAATGGGGAAGTATCTGTGCTTCTGTGAGTTCTGTGTTGACACCAATGGAATGGGGGTTGATCATTGCGTGAATGATGCATATGTCAAACAATGGAAATATGTCCCTCTTAATCCAAAGGGGCCACATCCAATTCTAACATGGCAAAAGATGCACACTGACGAGGCAATGGTTTCACCAGATCATGATCAGGTTTCTGATTTGGTTAAGCAAGGTGCATGATACTTGATTGAATGTTTACGTCTCTAGTCGTGTACAGATGCATATATATATTTTTATTGTTTAATATTTGAAAATTTTGATGCAGGTGATGTATTTGTTGTAATTGCACCACCGGGAAATTTTGAGCATGTGGCATACTTTTTGATGCGGTGTACACAAATCAAAAGTAGTCTAGTGCGGCCCTATATCGATGGAGAGTTCACGTACCAAGTTGGTGACCTAGTTGTGATGGGCCACTTTTTTCAAAAAGTGAGAAGACAAGGTGATTATATTATTTACAGAGATTTCATGCCTGAATATATATCTTATCACTAGAGTCATTTGGTGGTGGAAGCTCGGAAACATCTCATTCAAATGAAGGTGAATAGGGGTGAACCAAGGAGATGGAAGATGTTAGTAGCTGAACATGATCGTATTATGGAGACATGCATTCCTATAAACCATTGTTTGGATGAATGAAGGTTATATGTCACTTTTGATATTGACATAGTTGACATGCTTTTGAAATGTAGAAAATAAAAAATTCTTCTGAAATATATCATTTGTAGTTAAATGTAATTTTTGTAAACATATATATGAGAGTACACACCTATACCTAGGAATACCAATGTTATGGAAGATCAATTTTGTTTATGTAATGTTTTTTTGGTGTATTTGTGCAAATACATGCATATCACACTCTATTTGTGCAAAGTTCTAAAGTACATGTTACATTGTAGACAAGTTGTAAATTGTAAACTTGTAAATTGTTAGTGACATGCAACCCAAAGAACAACACATACATTTATTGCATCCTCATTAAATCTACTGATTGCAATCGATTTAAATTGTAACTTATGTTAAATTGTAAGTTTCGTTTGATTGACAATTTTGCAATTTTTTTTTACAAATGAAACCAAATTTAAAATTGTAGTTGTAATTTGCACCTAGTAGATCTTACATTGTAAATTTGTAAATTTTGTAACATTTTAATTGTAAGTTGTGATCGATTGACAATTTTGCAAACATGTAAACTTTGTAAATTTTGTAAACTTGTAATTTATTAAATTGAAAAATTGTTCAATTTCATAAGATTGTTCTACATTAATGATATTGTTAAATAACATTAAGATTACATAAAACATAAAAAACTTCTAACTATAACTGCAAATAATTAAAACATTTAACAGACCATCATGTTCAAAAAAAAGTTCATATATATATATATATATATATATATCATCAAGTACAAAATAATAAAGTCCACAATAACAACGTCCACAAATAACAGTCTACAAATCACTCCTACGCCATTGCTCAAGAGATCAACCATCATGGCCACTACCACCGGGTACACTACCTCCAGCTAGACTATGCACATCACGAAGAAAATTGTCCAAGTCTGAGAACTGTAGAAGTTAAAACCATGAACTCTTTAAGTCAGTTACATAACACATATTTAAATTATATGTAGAATGTGACAAAAAATTAAATATATATATTAAACATATCTATCTATGAACTCACCTCACTCGAGTTGAGTGTCAGGTTTGGGAAGATGGGCTGTTGAGATGAGACTTCATCAGGACCTGGCTGATGAGCATCTATCCACTCATTCGTAAACATCACTATGGATTCATCGCCCTCATCTACAGCTACCTATTTCTGCGTCTGTTTCCACATAACATGAAAATAGTTACATTAATGAATTACAATTTGGACTTGAGAATTACAATTTCAACATGTAAATTATAATATGAACATCAATATGCAAACAATTCAAACATAAATAACTAGTACCTTGTCGATTGGCGTGCCATAAGTAGGACTTGAGCGGGGCTGTGTAGAATCCTGTGAAATTCCCTTGCGTCTATCCTATATAATATGAGCAAGATAAATGACGAAAGTTAGATTATACCAAAATATTACATGTTCAACAATTGACTCATTTATAAATTCCAATCGAGGATGACAATTAACACATACCTCATAGACATGGGCAGGAGGAACTGCAGTGGGACCTTGAACAGATGCATCTATGACAAAAAGGACCTCCATGAAACTAGCATCCTGCATGGTGGTCTAACACAAAGCAAAGTATTAGTTAAAAAAATGATTCATTTGAGAATACATTGAAATCATGATAATCAAATGACAACTTAATCAAATGATGATGATAAGATATAATTGTCCCATAAATCAAGGCCTGCATCTATGATGCAGTACAAACACTACTACAAAATGAGAAATTAATGACTAAAAAATTACTAAAATCAAGCTATAAACGACTATTTTTTAGTCGGTGACTAATAGTAGCTAATTTCCACTATCTTATAGTTAGTCGTATTTCACTTAGTCATTAATAGCTTGACTTATTAGTCATTGATTTAATCATTGATAGTCAATTATTTAGTTATTGATTTAGTCATGAATTTAGTCATGGATTTAGTCATTGATTTAGTCACTAATTTAGTCACTGATTGCAACAATTAATGACCAAATATATGACTAAATAAACTACTAGATGATAACATATTAATGACTAAGCTAAATACAACTAAGATACGGGAAATTAGCTACTAATAGTCGTATATATGCGAATTTAGTCGTTTTTGTAGTCACAATTTTATGATAGGGCACGGAGGAATTTAACCACCAACCTCCTGCCTATAATTAGGCAGGCGCTCTACCATTGATATAGCACCCTTTAAGAAGTTTTTATTGCTTGACAATGATGATATTCAAACAAATTTATGATAGATAGCAATCTACAAACTACATAATTATTATTATTACAACTTATCAGTGACTAGTATTTATGATAAACTAATTCTTGAGAGCTATGTACAATTTTCCCTATCTGGCATATCCATTCATGTTACCAGAGAGAACGGAATACCTCTGTGATGGATGTGATACCAATTAAGTCAACTAATTTACAGAATATTTCTTGGCATGTCTGAATAAATGAGAAAAATATCATTATAAAATCAAATCTTGTCATTCATAAAACAATCTATCAGTGACAATATAACTAGCATACCCCAAAACGGGGAAGTGAAATGCCGAGATGAAGTTGTATATGTTGTAGAAAGAGAAAAAAGTTGAGTTATAGAGCAATTTGTGACATTTGTTTTTGGAATTGTTGCAGTAAGACAATGCTTAATTATCTAGACACTATTTCGGGGATTTGCATGTGTTATTCTGGATTTTTTATGCAATCCATTTTGTCACATGCAATTACAATGTTTTTTATTTGTTTCTCATTGGAAAATTCTTCTTCATGTACTACTAGTTTGAATAGGTAAGTATTGAAGAATAATTTTGCAAATATGTTTGTGGTCTCTTCAGTCTTTCCTTCACATCCATATTCATAGAGTTGTAAAGCAGGTACGCCAATAATTTGTTCTGCAACATCCTAGAATGTGGTTACATTAACTTTATCTGTATCGTCTTCAATGTTGAACTAGAAAATGTACCTGTATTGAGATCCTTGTATCTCCAAAAACAAGCAGCACTTTACCTTCTATGAAGTAAATCAAAAGACCAAAAAAATGCTTTCTAATTAAAAAATATTATGTTCATGTCTTGTAACGGAGCTTGTGCAAATTATACAAGGCAAAGAAATGCAAGTTCTGCAGTTTGTATTGAATAATGGTCGGCTTTTCAAGTCATAAGCACCTTAGAAGTTACATTTGGATTACCATCTCTATCACCTCCCATCCAGGAACCAAATCTTATGGGAGTTAATGTCAAAGGAAGTGGCCTACCAGTATGCTGAAAAATGATAAAATGATAGCATTATTGTAATTTAATTATATCAGAATGGCATCTCTCAAACACTTGAAGTGGCATGAAAACTCAGTATTGATAGCTACCATCAAAGGAATCAATCTAATTTGTTCAATGGTGAGGAAATCAACCTTTTTTAAGGCAGCACTAACTCTACGAAGGTAGTGAGGCACAACTTTCCAAAGCGACTATTCCACAATATCCAACCCTACATAAAGGTAAGATGATTAATATTCATGAAATAACAAACTATGTTGTAGTCTCCTTGACACTCACCAGACCAAGCTTCATCCAGAAGTGTGGGATTATGACATCTCAGTTCATCTGTCTACCATAAGGAATTAACCTCTCTCCTCTGCACACAAATCCAACTAATTAAATAATTTGCTAGCACTCTCAACATATGTGGAACATATGATATCTAGATAACCAACACAAAAGGGTCCACGATAAGCAAGTTGTTACCAAATATTCAATCAACATTTCCCTCTCTTCATGGGTTAGGTCTGCTCGATCATTGTATTCCAATAGATGTTGCAAAATAGAAAAGGATGTCCAAATGGAGACTAGGGTAGATGTACAAAAAATGATCACAAATACCAGAGAACATGTAGGACATGTTGTTTACAGTTTAAAAACCATAATTACTGTAGACATCTAACTGTGGTAGAAAATTGTAAACACCAATGAAGAGGAAATTAAAAAATAGGTGAATTGAGAAAAATAATCTAGAGCATGTGTAAAGGATCTAGAAAATTCGAATACTCAGGGACATGAGAAGAGTGTTGTCCTGAGAAAGGCTCATTTTGAGTATGCAAACTAGAGTAGCAATTTTGATATTTGATCCAAACTAATTTTTAAATATAATTGAAGTTTAGGCACTACTGATGGGAGTTAATGTCAAAGGAAGTGGCCTACTAGTATGTTGAAAAATGATAAAACGATAGCATTATTGTAATTTAATTATTTTAGAATGGCATAACTCAAACACTTGAAGTGGCATGCAAACTCAGTATTGAAAGCTACCATCCAAATAATCAATTTAATTTGTTCAATGGTGAGGAAATCAACCTTATTTAAGGCAGCACTAACTCTACAAAGGTAGTGAGGCACAGCTTTACAAAGGGACTCTTCCACAATATGCAACCCTGCATAAAGGTAAGATGATTAATATCCTTGACACTCACCAGACCGAGATTCATCCACTGGTGTGGGCTTATGATGTCTTAGTTCATATGTCTGCCATAAGGAATTAACCTCTCTCCTCTGCACACAAATCCAATTAATTAAATAATTTGTTGGAACTCTCAACATATGTGGAACACATGATATCTAGATAACCAACACAAAAGGGTCCAGGATAAGCAATTTGTTACCAGATCTTCAATCAACATTTCCCTCTCTTCATGGATCAGGTCTGCTCGATCATTGTATTCCAATAGATGCTACAAAACAAAAAAGGAAGTCCAAATGGAGACTAGGGTAGCTATACAAAAAATGCTCACAAATACCAGAGAACACGTAGGACATATTGTTTACAGTTTAAAAACCATAATTAATGTAGACATCTAACTGTGGTAGAAAATTGTCAACACCGGCAAAGAGGAAATTAAAAAACAGGTGAATTGAGAAAAATAATCGAGAGCATGTGTAAAGGATCTAGAAAATTCGAATACTCAGGGACATGAGAAGAGTACTATCTTGAGAAATGATCATTTTGAGTATGCAAACTAGAGTAGCAATTTTGATATTTGATCCAAACTAATTTTTAAATATAATTCAACTTTAGGCACCACTGACGAGAGTTAATGTCAAAGGAAGTGGCCTACCAGTATGCTGAAAAATGATAAAACGATAGCATTATTCTAATTTAATTATTTTAAAATGGCATATCTCAAACACTTGAAGTGGCATGCAAACTCAGTATTGATAGCTACCATCCAAATAATAAATTTAATTTGTTCAATGGTGAGGAAATTGACCTTTTTTAAGGTAGCACTAACTCTATGAAGGTAGTGAGGCACAACTTTCGAAAGGGACTGTTCCACAATATGCAACCCTATAGAAAGCTAATATGATTAATATTCATGAAATAAAAAACTATGTTACAGTATCCTTGACACTCACCAGACCCAGCTTCATCCACAGGTGTGGGCTTCTGATGTCTTAGTTCATCTATCTGCCATAAGGAGTAACCTCTCTCCTCTACACACAAATCCAATTAATTAAATAATTTGCTGGCACTCTCAACATATGTGGAACATATGATATCTAGATAACCAACACAAAAGGGTCGAGCATAAGCAAGTTGTTACCAAATATTCAATCAACATTTCCCTCTCTTCATGGCTCAGGTCTGCTCGATCATTGTATTCCAGTAGATGCTGCAAAATAGAAAAGGAAGTCTAAATGGAGACTATGGTAGATGTACAAAAAATGATCACAAAGACCAGAGAACACATAGGACATATTGCTCACAGTTTAAAAACCATAATTAATGTAGAGATATAACTGTGGTAGAAAACTGTAAATACCAACGAAGAGGAAATTAAAAAATAGGTGAATTGAGAAAAATAATCCAGAGCATGTGTAAAGGCTTTAGAAAATTCCAATACTGAGGAACATGAGAAGAGTACTGTCCTGAGAAAGGATCATTTTGATTATGCAAACCAGAGTAGAAATTTTGATATTTGATCCAAACTAATTTTTAAATATAATTGAACTTTAGGCACTACTGATGGGAGTTAATGTCAAAGGAAGTGGCCTACCAGTATGTTGAAAAATGATAAAATGATAGCATTATTGTAATTTAATTATTTCAGAATGGCATATCTCAAACACTTAAAGTGCCATCCAAACTCCGTATTGATAGCTACCATCCAAAGAATCAATCTAATTTGTTCAATGGTGAGGAAATCAACCTTTTTTAAGGCAGCATTAACTCTACAAAGGTAGTGAACCACATCTTTTCAAAGTGATTGTTCCACAATATGCAACCTTGCAGAAAGGTAAGATGATTAATACTCATGAAATAACAAACTAGGTTACAGTCTCCTTGACTCTCACCAGACCGAGCTTCATCCACAAGTGTGGGCTTATGACGTCTCAGTTCATCTGTCTGGCATAAGGAAGTAACCTCTCCCCTTTGCACACAAATCCAATTAATTAAATAATTTGTTGGCACTCTCGACATATGTGGAACATATGATATCTAGATAACCAACAAAAAAGGGTCCAACATAAGCAAGTTGTTACCAAATATTCAATCAACATTTCCCTCTCTTCATGGCTCAGGTCTGCTCGATCATTGTATTCCAATAGATGCTGAAAAACAAAAAAGGAAGTCCAAATGGATACTAGGCTAGCTGTACAAAAACTGCTCACAAATACAAGAGAACACCTAGGACATATTTTTTACAGTTTAAAAACCACAATTACTGTAGACATCTAACTGTGGTAGAAAATTGTAAATACCAACGAAGAGGAAATTAAAAAATAGGTGAATTGAGAAAAATAATCCAGAGCATGTGTAAAGGATCTAGAAAATTCCAATACTCAGGGACATGAGAAGAGTATTGTCCTAAGAAAGTATCATTTTGAGTATGCAAACGAGAGTAGCAATTTTGATATTTGATCCAAACTAATTTTTAAATATAATTGAACTTTACGCACTACTAACGGGAGTTAATGTGAAAGGAAGTGGCCTAACAGTATGCTAAGAAATGATAAAACGATAGCATTATTGTAATTTAATTATTTCAGAATGGCATATCTCAAACACTTGAAGTGGAATGCAAACTCAGTATTGATAGCTACCATCCAAAGAATCAATCTAAGTTTTTCAATGCTGAGGAAATCAACCTTTTTTAAGGCAGCACTAACTCTATGAAGGTAGTGACACATAACTTTCCAAAGGGACTGTTCCACAATATGCAACCCTGCAAAAAGGTAAGATGATTAATATTAATGAAATAACAAACTATGTTACAGTCTCCTTGACACTCACCAGACCGAGTTTCATCCACAGGTATGGGATTATGATGTCTTAGTTCATCTGTCTTCCATAAGGAAGTAACATTTCTCCTCTGCACACAAATCCAATTAATTAAATAATTTGTTGGAACTCTCAACATATGTGGAACATATGATATCTAGATAACCAAAATAAAAGGGTCCAGGATAAGCAAGTTGTTACCAAATATTCAATCAACATTTCCCTCTCTTCTTAGCTCAAGTCTGCTCGATCATTGTATTCCAATAAATGCTGCAAAACAGAAAAGGAAGTTGAAATGGATACTAGGGTAGTTGTACAAAAAATGCTCACAAAGACCAGAGAAGATGTAGGACATATTGTTTACAGTTTAAAAACCATAATTATTGTAGACATCTAAATGTGGCAGAAAATTGTAAATACCAACGAAGAGGAAATTAAAAAACAGGTGAATTGAGAAAAATAATCCAGAGCATGCGTAAAGAATCTAGAAAATTCCAATATTCGGGGTCATGAGAAGGGTACTGTCCCGAGAAAGGCTCATTTTGAGTATGCAAACCAGAGTAGCAATTTTGATATTCGATCCAAACTAATTTTTAAATATAATTGAACTTTAGGAACTACTGACGAGAGTTCATGTCAAAGGAAGTGGCCTACTAGTATGTTGAAAAATGATAAAACGATAGCATTATTGTAATTTATTTATTTCAGAATGGCATATCTCAAACACTTGAAGAGGCATGCAAGCTCAGTATTGATATCTACCATTGAAATAAACAATCTAATTTGTTCAATGGTGAGGAAATCAACCTTTTTTAAGGAAGCACTAACTCTACGAAGGTAGTGAGGCACAACTTTCCAAAGGGGATGTTCCACAATATGCAACCCTGCAGAAAGGTAAGATTATTAATATTCATGAAATAACAAACTATGTTGCAATCTCCTTGACACTCACTAGACTGAGCTTAATCCACAGGTGTGGGCTTATGACGTCTCAGTTCATCTGTCTACCATAAGGAAGTAACCTCTCTACTCTGCACACAAATCCAATTAATTAAATAATTTTCTAGCACTCTCAACATATGTGGAACATATGATATCTAGATAACCAACACAAAAGGGTCTAGGATAAGCAAGTTGTTACCAAATATTCAATCAACATTTCCCTCTCTTCATGGCTCGAGTCTGCTAAATCATTGTATTCCAATAGATGTTGCAAAACAGAAAAGGAAGTCCAAATGGAGACTAGGGTAGCTATACAAAAAATGCTCACAAATACCAGAGAACACGTGGGACATATTGTTTATAGTTTAAAAACCATAATTACTGTAGACATCTAGCTATGGTATAAAATTGTAAATACCAACGAAGAGGAAATTAAAAAACAAGTGAATTGAGAAAAATAATCTAGAGCATGTGTAAAGGATCTAGAAAATTCCAATACTCAGGGACATGAGAAGAGTACTGTCCTAAGAAAGCCTCATTTTGAGTATGCAAACTAGAGTAGCAATTTTGATATTTGATCCAAACTAATTTTTAAATATAATTGAACTTTAGGCACTACTGATGGGAGTTAATGTCAAAGGAAGTGGCCTACCAGTATGCTGAAAAATGATAAAATGATAGCATTATTGTAATTTAATTATTTCAGAATGGCATGTCTCAAACACTTGAAGTGGAATGCAAACTCAGTATTGATAGCTACCATCCAAAGAATCAATCTAATTTGTTTAATGGTGAGGAAATCAACCTTTTTTAAGGCAGCACTAACTCTACGAAGGTAGTGAGGCACAACATTCCAAAGGGACTGTTCCACAATATGAAACCCTACAGAAAGGTAAGATGATTAATATTCATGAAATAACAAACTATGTTATAGTCTCCTTGACACTGACCAAACCGAGATTCATCCATAGGTGTGGGATTACGATGTCTCAGTTCATCTGTCTGCCATAAGGAAGTAACCTGTCACCTCTGCACACAAGTCCAATTATATAAATAATTTTCTGGCACTCTCAACATATATGGAACATATGATATCTAGATAACCAACACAAAAGGGTCCAGGATAAGCAAGTTGTTACCAAATATTCAATCAACATTTCTCTCTCTTCATGGATCGGGTTTTCTCGATCATTGTATTTAAATAGATGCTGCAAAATGGAAAAGGAAGTCCAAATGGAGACTAGGGTAGTTGTACCAAAAATGCTCACAAATACCAGAGAACAAGTGGGACATATTGTTTATAGTTTAAAAACCATAATTACTGTAGACATCTAACTGTGGTAAAAAATTGTAAATACCAACGAAGAGGAAATTAAAAACAGGTGAATTGAGAAAAATAATCCGGAGCATGTTTAAAGGATCTATAAAATTCCAATACTCGGGGACATGAGAAGAGTACTGTCCTGAGAAAGGCTCATTTTGATTATGCAAACCATAGTAGCAATTTTGATATTTTATCCAACCTAATTTTTAAATATATTTTAACTTTAGGCGGTACTAAATATTATGCAAATACACAAGGTAAAAAATTGCAAACAATAAGTATCAAATGTTGACACTGTATTTTCAAGCAACTTTTAATAACATGATGTAGGAGAACACTTTTTCAATTCTATTCATCAGTTTGCTTACAAGGCTCACCATGGCTAATTCCACTGATCTACAAGTGGATTTTAAAGGAATGGGTGGAAGCTAAAATCCAAGTCACAAGAACTTACTGCGATTCGCATATGTTTTATTGCAATGTACATATGTTTATTTGTGTTGGATGTGCAGTAAAAACAATTTCAACCTCCTGTAACATACAGGCTACCAGAATTAGCAGACAATTTCAAATGAAATGCAACAAATTTAGTTAAAGCTAGGTTTAGAATCTAGATTAAAACCTGGTCACAAATATCATTGTACAAATATTAAGGAGATGTTCCACTCTAGATCATCTTGCTAAATATGTCATCACATGACTTTGACAGCTGAACGGTATTTTTTATTCGACGTACCCTAAAGAATAGTATGAATTTGTTCATATTAAGTAAGACTGTCCAAATTATTGAACCCCAGTTTCCCACAGTGGGTAATTCTTTATATATGCAGTTTTTTATGACTCCAAGAATCTAATGAACAAGTATAATCAGTTGGAAAACAACAGGAGAAATTATACACCATATCCATATAATTTTCCCAAATTAGAAGTCAAGAAGGAATCCGTGTAAGCAGGAAACAAACTTGACGATCATTATTTTCTCCAATTTGAAGGGTACGTTGCAGTGTGTATACAAAATTGCAATCAATTCTACCCCACAAAAAGCTAATAGATATAAACAAGCATATCCATAAACCTAAAAAGTTTTCAATATTAGAGCACTCTTTTGATAACCATAATGCTTGCCTCATTCCAAATAAGTGTTGCAATTTACTCATTAGGATACTATGCAGGCAAGCATGCCTTAACTTTTAGTTGTCGTAAGAAAAGAATTCATAGATTGCTCCATGACAGCGTAGAGGGAACTAACATAATAAAGCATGCACCTATCACAACAAAATCTAAAGTAGAAGAACAACAATATCCAAAAAAATGCAGCAGTGAAACAACCAAACAACATATATATTCTTCCATTTATCATAAAAGAGTGGTATACTTCCGTCAATTCAAAATGGCTTTCACCCTACTCATAAGAATAGGGTTTCTAGCTTAATACTTCTCTGTAATAGAGCACATTTGAACCAACACTTAAGACACTATTCAAAATACAATATAAAATTGTTTTGGTACAAATAATTTCTTTCGACACAAAATTTATAATTGCATCATAAAAGAAAATTATTAATTGCATAAAATTCCTCCAACAATGACGAAGAATATTAAGAAAGAATATTTAGAAATTATGAACACTATCCAAAGAGAAATCATCTTCAACTAGTAGTAGAATACCAAAATTCGGTGCTAGGTGATCCTGGTCCTAATAAAGAATACAAAACATCAACAAAAAGAAGAGGCCTCTATAACATCCCAATGGGAAATTATGTGAATCTCTATAAGAACAGATTAAGAAAAACACATAGATGCAACCGATAAGGACCACTTCATCCCCACAACATGACACCATAGAAACCTTGTTTTCAATAGAAAAGTAACAAAGTGTCAAGTTCCATATTGTGGTAAATCCATCCAACAAGGACCACTTCATTCCCACAACAGGAAACCACATAAAGCTTGCTCTCAATAGCAAGGTAACAAAGCCTCGTGTTCTACTTTATCGTAAATCCATCCATATCATTGCAGCCATGCAGCCTTGACATATTTTAGATGGTTTCACTTAAAAAGATAGAAAACAACCCAAAAAGAACTGTCCCAAACAACTAGGCAAAACCCACCATCTTGAACAATCAGGCAAAACCTGCTGCATGAACTACAACAATAAGAGATGCGACACATTTGGACTAATTCAGATTCCTCATTGCTAGACTACATGCTAATTTGACATGAGTTTTAGAAGACAAGGAACATGAACCTGCTTCAAATGGTAAGAAACGAAACAAAAAAATATCTAGCAGTTGTTACAGCTAAAATATGGGAATTGGTCCCTTGTGGATTGCCCGGTTTGAGAAAAATGTTGGTGATTTGAATCTCAGTTTACAACAATTCTTCCAGGTTTAAAAATCCTGATAAATTCCAAGAAACTATTGTTTTTCAAGAAATGAAGTCTGAGTTGAAGATTTATAAATTCACACAAAAAAACTTTTGCAAGAAATTAATTTCCATCATTTCATTGATTGAAATTCTTAAGGACAGCTATGGAACCATACCTTTTGACATGTTTAGGATCAACCATAGCAAGCTCTACCAATTTCTCATTGGCCATGATCTTCTTCATCTCAGATGCACTGAAATCCCCATTCCCAAATTCCACATTGAAACTTGTACACACTTCCATTAATAACAATACATTCAAAGGTTAAAATTTATCAATTTTTTAGGTCAACATCACAGCTCTGCATTTGTTTATCATATAATTGAAAATAGATCATTGGAATAAAATAAAAAAAGAGTGTTAAATTCATCAACTTCACAATGTATGGTCAGTGTGGATTTCCTACAAGTTGTGTGTGTTTGCTTGATTGTTCATTTATCAAGGGCTCCCATTCAAGGCCAAGTTGGCCAAGTCTGGACTTTCCCCAAGGTGCCAAAGACAAGAGATGGCCAAACACATTTTCTAGGATTGTAGGTTTTCCAAAGAATGTTGGAGCTTTGTGGAGGATCAACATCCTAAACTATTTCTAAACAAGATCTATTGGAGGGAAACCTTCTTTAAAGATGGGTTTTCCCTTGTATGGGAATCACTCTCTTGTTTGTGGAACTGCCTGCAGATATCTATTTTCTTTGTGCTTTGCAAGCCCATATGCAACTATATATTCAACCAGGAGATCAGTTATTCTACATTTGTTGCCTTTGGAGGAATGTAGTACGCCATCAGTTATTAGTCAAAGATGCCAAAAATTTAAGATCCTATTATATATTCTAGTTTCATTTCTACTTTAGTGAGTTTTAGGAAGATGTTATGTTAGGCATTTTATATACCCTTCCACTACCAGTTTTTTTTTGTGACTATGTTTATGTGAATTTAAGAAGTATTTTCTCAACAAAAGAAAATGTGATCTACATATCTTAGCAAAGTAGATGCTGTGGTTCTAACATGTAGTTCAGAAACATTTGGAGCATGGTTGAAGAAGAATCTCACAAGTGAATTTGAAATGAAGGACATCCTCCTTGTGCATGATTTCTTGCTCTATATTTTTTCGCAAAGTCCCATAAAGGTATTGGTTAAATAGGGTAAGAATGCAATTGATATTGTAATGAGGTTTCAGATTATGGATTGTAAACCCTTGGGTAGAGCTATGACACCTAATATGAAGTTATCAATAGATTTAGATTCAGATTCATATTTGGTTTATCCATCAATGTACAGAAAAATGGTTGGTTCCCTCCTATAACTAGTAAATACAAGACCTTAAATTTTTTTACAGTAAACACATGAACCAATATATGGTTGAACCGACGTATATTAATCGGGAACCTAAAAAGCATGTGAATTGTTACTTGAAGGGAATATGTGTCATAGTCTTAGGTATGTAGGAGGTGCTGACTCGATGCTAAATGGTTCTATGGATTTTGATAGAGCTGGAGACGCAGGTGGCAAAAAGAGTGATTTAGGGTTTTCTTTCAGTTTGCATTCATGTATGATATCCTAGTTAAATAGGAAGTAGACAGCAATGGCACTTAGTTTAGCATTGGCAAAGTATATGTCACTCAGTCCTACTAGTGGTGAGGCCATCTTAATTTGCAAGTAGATATTACAGTTGACTAATCAGATGTTGGAGCATACAGTTATTTAGGGTTCCTACAAGTTGCATCAAGCTCTCTCAAATTCCATTTATTAATCATCACTTTGAGTACATTGATATCCAATACCATTTCATCAAGGATAGATTTCATAAGGGTGCAACAAACGTAATGTATGTTCCTTCAAATGTGCAGGTCGTGTTAGTTTTTCAACAATTAAGCTAGCATTATGATCTTAGGATCTTTTCACTGAGAGAATAACAAGCACAACAATAAAACATAAGCACATCACATGAGACAAGAGACACAAAGAGTTTTGATAGGGGAAACCATAAATGGAGAAAACCCCTCAACTTCCTCTAAGATAGTATCACCACAAGATGTGAAACCAAAACAGTAAGATGACCTCCCAACACAACAGCAGCCTTCTGTCTTCTGTTAAGCCAAAGTATTTCCTTCTCCAAAGGTGCGCCACACTTGAGAGAGCAAGTGATGTAATTCACAAGTGATAAATAGAGAGACTCTCACTTTCTATTTATATTCTTCCATTGACTTGAAGTGCACTCAACCATGTAGGCTTAACTTACAATTACTTACTCGAGCCTACACCTTAATTAGTGTATAATAACCCAAGTGCCCCGAAACTGTGGGGACTTACCTAATGACTTGATAAGACTTGTTTACATTAATAATCCTCCCGATTGGAACATTAGGGTAAGACAATATGACTCAAATACATAATAGAAACGTCCCGAAATAAACATCAGGTTACAATATATAAAATACATATAAGAATACATTCCGAAGTTACATATACATCAACACTCCCTCTTAACTAGGAAGGTATTCTTTCGACACAATTTTTCAGCACTGGTCTTCTTCTCTGCGTCAACTGGATCATCTTCATCTTCAAGTCATCTTCATCTTTAAGTCATCTGGATCTGGATCATCTCTTGATCTGGATCAACACAAATGGCATCACTGGATCTAGATCATCACTCGATCTGGATCAACATCACTGGACTAGATCTAGATCATCACTCGATCTGGATCAACATCAAATGGCATCACTGGATCTAGGTCATCACTCGATCTGGATCAACATCACTGGACTGGATCTGGATCATCACTCGATCTGGATCACCACTGCTGGATCTGGATCATCACTCGATCTGGATCTCTCGGAGTCATCATAACTGGATCTGGATCATCACTCGATCTGGATCACCACTGCTGGATCTGGATCATCACTCGATCTGGATCTCTCGGAGTCATCATAACTGGATCTGGATCATCTCTCGATATGTATCTCCTCTAGTCGTCATCATGTGTATACTATCTCATCATAGGAAGTTCTACAGAGCCATCCCTTTTTCATGCTGGTTGTAGGCCTACCCTCATGTAGGTATTCACCCAGCACTTATATCTGACCTACTCGTCAGAAAGGCACGCCCAGCACTTATATCTGACTTGCTCGTCAGAAGGGCCCAGCACTCACATTCACCAGCATGATAGGACACACCTACTATCATCTGTGAAATGGCTCAGCACTTATAATCACCAGCATGGTAGGACACACCTACTACCATCTGTGAAATGGCTCTGCACTTATATCTGACCTACTCGTCAGAAAGGCACAATCCCATCCAGGGGAACACATCCAACCACACTGATGGGAGATTCCTATCTAGACAGGAACACATCCTATCACAGTGATAAGAGATTTCCGCACTTACATCTGACCTCCTCGTCAGAAAGGCACAACCATCCAGGGGAACACATCCAACCACACTGATGGAAGACTCCTATTCAGAAAGGAACACATCCTATCACAGTGATAAGAGATTTCAGCACTTATATCTGGTCCTACGAGAACACATCCCAGCAGTCACTCCAGAATGGCTCTACACTTACATCCATCTAGGGGAACACATCCAACCACACTGATGGAAAGGCTTGCACTCACATCTGATCCTACGAGAACACATCCCAGCAGTCATATCAGAATGGCCCCCAGTCCTTGACTGAGCTACCTAGTAACTGACCAGGTGCCTCCACTCTCATGGAAAATGGCAATTGCCCTTACATCTGACCTGCTCGTCGGAATGGCCAGCACTCACATCTTACATGGAAGGAACTAAATCCTTTAGCCATGAATAGAATGGCACTGCCCTTACATCTGACATGCTCGTCAGAATGGCACAATCCCATCCAGGCGGGAGCCACCTCTGCCACAATGATGGAAGACTCTCACCCACAATGAGGAGAGATTTCTGCACTTACATATGACATGGAAGGAACTAAATCCTTTAGCCATGAACATAATGGCACTGCCCTTACATCTGATCTACTCGTCAGAATGGCACAATCCCATCCAGGCAGGAGCCACCTCCGCCACAATGATGGAAGACTCTCACCCACAATGAGGAGAGATTTCTGCACTTACATATGACATGGAAGGAACTAAATCCTTTAGCCATGAACATAATGGCACTGCCCTTACATCTGATCTACTCGTCAGAATGGCACAATCCCATCCAGGCAGGAGCCACCTCCGCCACAATGATGGAAGACTCTCACCCACAATGAGGAGAGATTTCTGCACTTACATCTGACATGGAAGGAGCTAAATCCTTTAGCCATGAACAGAATGGCACAGCCCTTACATCTGACCTAATCGTCAGAATGGTTCTCAATCTCAGCACTCATATCTGACATGGAAGGAACTGAATCCTCTCACCATGACAGAATGGCTCAGCCCTTACATCTGACCTGCTCGTCAGAATGGCTTTGGGACACATCACTGTCTCTGGGAGGAAGCCTCGATCTGGAGAACACCAAGTCTCTCTCTGAAGTACTCGAACTTCATCCTAGCCAATGGGTTCGTCAATACATCAGCTATCCATTCCTCCGTCGCAACATACAAGAGCTTCACTGCTCCTCTCTGCACCATATCCCTGATATAGTGATACTTGATCTCCATATGCTTCGACTTGTCATGGAACACTAGATTCTCTGACAACTTCACGCAACTCTGGTTGTCACAATGTATACAGGTGGTATCCCACTGGAGATCAAATATATTTGACAGTAGCTTCCACAGCCATACTGCCTCACAACTAGCTGAACAAGCTGTGACATACTCTGCTTCAGCTGTACTCAGTGCCACACAGGATTGCTTCCTGCTAAACCAAGAGATCACACCTGATCCCATACTGAAGCAACATCCTGAAGTACTCTTCCTGTCGATGGCACTGCCTACCCAATCTGAATCAACATAACCTTCCAGGTTAATATTCTGATTCGCATCATACTTGAGTCCATAATCAACTGTACCCCCTGCGTGCTTTGCAACCATCAAGTGAACATGTCTCAATGTGTCCACAGCAAATCAAATATCTGGTCTCAGGTACATCAAGGACCCAATCATCTGACGATACATCATAGCATCAATCGACTTTGATGAAGCATCACTCAATAGCTTCATGTTTGATGCCATAGGTGTGGTCATACAGTCCATCATCCTGAACCTCTTCAGGATCTCTACTGCATACTTCCCTTGTCCAAGGAAGATTCCATCTGCACTCTGCCACACCTCCATACCTAGAACAGTAGTGCATCGACACATAACAGGAGCATCACTGGTCTTCCACCTTCAACTTTGGAGCAAAGGTTGGAATCCACTTTACTCTCAGTAAACCCTAGAGTCATCAGTAATCTGCTCATCCTGTCGTACCATGTCGAACCTCAAGATATTCTGTAGTCACTCCCTCTGAAGCGGAGCATCATACTCCCTCTGTCTTCTATGCTCTATGCACTGAAAACATTCTGTACCAGAGTGACAAGTAGCTTCCTATGCTACTAGTATTCTATGTATCCATCTAGTGTATAGGATTTCATCTTCAAGTCTCGATAATACGCCCTGACATCATTCTTCTTGAACTGGAAGGTTCTACATCAATGATGTCACTGCATTCATCATATTATTCTTTGTCTTGAAATTGTCGTCACTTGTTCTTTGGAACAAGTCTTCATTCTTCTTTGCTTGTAAGCGATTATGTATGCAATCTTTCCTACAAGTCAAATGCATTTGCATGGTTAGAAACATTTCATAAGGAAAATTCATACTGGAAAATTCTTATGCATAAATATATGATCATGCAACTACTTTAGCCAATACAACATTCATCCATATCTTACTGAAACTTTCTAGATGCCTTCCATCTCTACCAGGACAACATTGAGATTGTGCACTAATCCAATATGTCAGCAAAGAGGTTTCATTCTAGATAAGTAGAAATGGAGAATTTGTACAGCACCATGAGCTACTTACCCATATGCATATTAGTAGTATACTGTCATTAATGCAAACATCCTATCATGCATAATATAATAATTGAATATAAACAAATGCATAACAAAATAATATAATGAAATGACAATTGAATACTTATCTTCATTTGTTTCGTGGGTATACTCCTTCTTGAGTTTTCAGCTTCATCGTCTGCTTCATTCATGATAGCATCGTTTCTTATCCAAATGCTGAGGTGGATAAGAAGTTCTTCAAGAGTTGAGATCTTCATATTCCTCATTGCTTGAGGGATCTTCTTTGGATGATGAGAGCTTGATCTTCAGTTTCTTCCATCTCCCCTTCTCTTCTTATGAATCAAGATTCTTCTTCTTCTTGAAGTCTGTTGAAATGTAATCACTTCCTTTTGGAACACATTCCTTGAATAAATGAATTCCACGATCCTGGGAGGCCATTCAAGGTGGCCATCACCACTTCTGCATTCTTCACCGCTTCAAGTTGTTCTTGATTTGAGAGACTCTTATGACTGCATGGTCTCTGCATTCTGGATCTTCACATTCTTCAACTAGTTTCTTTAGGTCATATTCTGATTTTTTTCTTTCCTTCAAATAGCTTGAAATTCAGAAAGACCTTCAACAGCTTTGCTTGCACTAGGTAGTGCTCTGTAATGCACATGTGCAAGCCTTCTATGCCAAATCTAATTTGTCTCTACTATGTCATGGATCAAGGCTTGTTCTTGGATGGCCCTTCAATTTGTACAAGCCTCCTTCTTGTTCTCCAATCACTACCGCACCATCGATAGTCTTTTCTTTTGGCCACATGATGACTTGACCATCTATGAATGCAACCCGCATTCCTTTTGCATCAATGCTGAAATGGAGAGAAGGTTCTTCTTCAATCCTAGCACAAACAATACTTCTTTCATTGTTAGAGACTTACCAGAGTATAGCTTGTATGAAGATTCCCCACTACCTTTTATTGGACATTGGTAGTCATCTCCTATTCATTCATGTTCTGATAGTCTCACAAAAGATTCCTTGAATCCCGTCATATGTTTGGAAGCCCCACTGTCTATAAGCCAATCATCACTTCCATGAATAATGTTACCTGTGAGAGTTGATATCAGAACATATTCATCCTCGCTTGAATAATCTTCAATTTCATGTCTAGATCTCTTTTTGGATGGTTCATCATCCTCTGCAGCATGAGCATGATGTCTTCTTTGGCCTCATCTCCCTCTGAAACGATTTGAGGTGTCCGCCCTTGTCCCGGAGTTTGCTGATCTAGGGTTTGTCGCAGAAACCCTAATTTTCAAAACTTGGAATATTTTAGATCTGATTGGATGAACAGATAGATCTCTTCAAATGGAGCTGTCCAATGTACTTCTTTTCTGAAAACAGTGGAGGGAAGCTCCCGGAACAGGAAGCCCTAATTTTCTGATTTCTTCTGCAGAAATGCCTGTTACTGTTTCTGTGATATCTCTGAAATTACTGCTCCTATATGTCTGAGATTTCGGACTGAGGTAACTTCGCATGTCCCTGATCCAACACCATAGGTGTCATCAGAATTGGTTTCACCATTTGGGATTTATGATCATTTTCCCAAGGTGACCTGTTACAGGACTGTTCAGAACAGCGAAGTTGAACGGCATGCCACGTGTCACTGGTTCATCGTCTCAGTCTAACCTTCGGACCACAGAAATTAAAGTCTGTGAAATTTCTGGAACATCTTCAGGAATTCCATTTGGACCTCTGTATCCCAAGATATTGCAGATCTCCCCAGGTGTCATGTTTATGGATGATTTCTGGAAGAGGATGGAACCCTAACTTGGAGAAATCATATCTCCCAGAATATAGCGAATCAGAGGCTGAAATTTGGACACAGTGTTCATCAGTATTTTATATTCAGTCCCTACAAGTTCTAGCTTCTGAGACTTCGCCAATAGTTGAATATAGCGACTGTACCAAAACTTAGCAGTTTTAGTATTTAGGGTTTCTCCTAGCTAGGGGTCAAACTAGGGTTTGACTTTCGCAGAGATTTACCCAACCAAATCTCTTGATCCAGGTCTCTAAATTTCGGTTTTGATGAGGAGAAAAATCCTATTCTGGTCTCACCCAAAAATTTCTCTTCTATAGAAAGCCCTAATTTCCGCATCGAAACTGAAAATGATTGAAATTGAATTCCGCATCGACAGAAAGATGCACCCTTCAAAGGAGAGTCATCCTAGCATACTTTTGCTGAAAATATGTGGAGGAAGATCCAAAAAATAGTAATCCCTAGTTCCTGTAGATGCACAATGTCTTCTTCTTAGGTTAGCTCTGATACCATGTTAGTTTTTCAACAATTAAGCTAGCATTATGATCTTAGGATCTTTTCACTGAGAGAATAACAAGCACAACAATAAAACATAAGCAAATCACATGAGACAAGAGACACAAAGAGTTTTGATAGGGGAAACCATAAATGGAGAAAACCCCTCAACTTCCTCTAAGATAGTATCACCACAAGATGTGAAACCAAAATAGTAAGATGACCTCCCAACACAACAGCAGCCTTCTGTCTTCTGTCAAGCCAAAGTATTTCCTTCTCCAAAGGTGTGCCACACTTGAGAGAGCAAGTGATGTAATTCACAAGTGATAAATAGAGAGACTCTCACTCTCTATTTATATTCTTCCGTTGACTTGAAGTGCACTCAACCATGTAGGATTAACTTACAATTACTTACTCGAGCCTACACCTTAATTAGTGTATAATAACCCAAGTGCCCCGAAACTGTGGGGACTTACCTAATGACTTGATAAGACTTGTTGACATTAATAATCCTCCCGATTGGAACATCAAGGTAAGACAATATGACTCAAATACATAATAGAAACATCTCGGAATAAACATCAAGTTACAATATATAAAATACATATAAGAATACATTCTGAAGTTACATATACATCAACAGGTCGTAGACATTTTAACAAATCCCATAGATAAGGGGAAGTTTGAGATGTTAAAAGAGTGACTGGGCTTGGTGGAGAACACCTTCCTCACAAAGTAGTGTTATATTTTACCTTAGTTTCTCTTGAATCTTTTTCACCACATTGATGGCACATTCCAACAAAGGGTGCAAAAGGTCATAGAGATGGCATAGGAATAGAGGAAGAGTAAAGGCACAGAGCAATTTTGTAGAATCCAGTGAAGATGCATGCATGCACTGACCTTTACTTATTTCTAAATTCTGTTTCTTTCTAGAATTAGTGATTTCTAGATAGAACCTTTTGTTTCAAAATTTAGTTTGACTAACATAATTAGTAATTTCCAGAAATAGATAGAGGTACTGAAGACATGAGTAGGGTGAGAGTGTACTATAGGAGATTACCTACTTTAGTTTTGGCACAACTATCTAGAGGCCCCAATGTGTACATTGCATGCATGCCAGGTTCTCCTACCTAGGTGTCTAAGATAGTTCAAATCACATCATAAAACCTATACAAGAAGGTAGGGTCCCCTCTATGCATTCTTCAGTTTACCAACACGTGTGTGCACTGTTTTCTTTTCCTGAGTTAATAAACAAAACAAGATGATATTCTAAGTGCTTTGATTTCTTATTATTTTCTATGGGTACTTTTTAGTTAGCATATGTGTTTTCAGATCGGGCAAACATAAGTAGTTTTCTAGCTTTCTAGAGTTAAAAATTTGCAGGTTTGTTTATCATGTACTGAAATTTTTAAAGTTTCATCCAAAGCCAAAGTAACTATAAAAACACATATATGATATGAGTTATAAGACGGTGACTAGAAATGCTTATCTTCATACTGTACCAACTGCTACACAAAATTAAAAACATATCCTAAAAATAAAAATACAAGGGCTGAATGAAAGTCTTGGTGCTTACAAGCCTTAGAGAGGGTTTGATTCGTATGTTTGATGCCACTATGTTGGATTTGAATATATTAAGTTTGATGCGAGCTATGAATGCACCCTCTAGTATTCCCTTAGAAATTGGTGTTACTGTTGATTGCTAGGGTATTGAAGATTGTCCCTAAATTTGCTTATCTAGCAATACAATCCTCCTAACATAAACACCTATGCAATTGGTGGTTCCCTCATCCATCTATAGGGTGACTACTGCCATGGATGCAGGTGCAGCAATGAAGATACCTCTAGGAGAAGCACAACAGCTGTTGTCACACACAATTCTTTGGTTGAGGGTGCATGCATGCTTGCACCCTACAAGTTGAGGGTGCCAATGCTTTTCTATGGGATGCATTCTTGCATGTGCCAATGCTTTTATTTGGATCATGTGCCAATGATTTTCACCCCAATGTACAAATTCCAACAAGGAAAATAGAGGTAATACACAAAAGTTTCAAAAATTTTGTTGCAAAATATAGTTGGTACCAGACACAATAGATTATGGACCAAATTGGCAATAGGAAATGTCACTAGGAATGTTGACTGCTCGGTTGTGAAATCCCTAGAACTTAAGGGTGGTTTTCCCAAGTACCAAGGACTCCCATGAGTACTTGATACCACTAGGAAATACTAGAATCTCCTTTTAATAAAACATTCCCAAGTACAAGGAATACCAGGAATACTTGTTATCAATAAGTGCTCCTAGAAGTTCCCTTTCCCAAAGTTTACCTACAACCATTAAAAAAAATTAAGAAGACAATAAAAAGCTAAATTCATGTTAAATTTTTAAATTTGAAATGAGTGGAAAAGTTGGTGGGCCCTTGATAAATCCTCATTCCATCCATATTTTACTAAGAGCTGCACACCAAGCACATATATTTTTGTAGACATCAAACTTTTAAAAGCATAATAGGGTGGAGAATAACATATTTCTACAATATTTCTGATAATTTTACAACACTATTATTTTTTATATTTTTATAGTTATATTTTTCCTATATTAAATAGTTGAGGTGTGATCCCCTATGTTAGCAACCATGATGTGCCCTATGACATTTCCTGAAATTTGGGAGGTGTGTTATCACATTCTCCAGACAAACCCCCTTTTTCTTGCATCCCGTACATCCTTGAAATTTGCTGGAACATTGCTTTCTTTCAAGAAAAGTGTTAGCATATGCCAACTGATGTTTTATTGTATGCGAATTGATGTCTCTCTATTATGTGTGCCTATGTTCTTTCTGTTTTCTTCTACTATGTTCAAATAATTTAGATATGAAATTCAATCGCAATGTAAGCTTCTCTCTGTGAGCCATCCAATTTATTTTACTACTACAGTATCAGTTTTTAGATAGACAAAAACCTTATAAATGGTTCATACCAACACTGCAATACATAGTATTGTGATAGATTAATCACTACATTCACAACATAGATTATGTATATGACATATTTTTGTACTTCAAATAGTGCGAACTTCAAATGCCACTCTAAAAAAGAAAGGATTTATCCTTTAAATGGATAGGGATAACACTATGATTAATAAGCAAAAGGCTGTGATTGTGGGTAGTATGTACTATGAACCTCCAAACATCAAATTTCCCTTTCGAGAGTAGAACTAAATACCAATAAGTGGTGCAGAAATCAAAGGTTAGACACTTCTTAGCAAAAACTAATGTCAAATAATATCCAACTTAAAATATGATCCAAACATATTTATAACTTAAAGCCAAGTCCTTATATTCTAGCATAATAACTGAAATATTACTTACCATGGATTGAAACTTTAAGTATAATTGCATAGAAAATATTTCAATATACTGGCAAATAGCAGGTAAGTTGTTCATCTACAAGGAAAGAGAACTCAATCAATGTACATTGCATATAATTAGGTGGATCTCTCAGGAAAAAGAAACAATAATTATTCATTAAATGGCATAATTGAATAAAAAAGTTCCAACTAAAATTAACTAGCAAATAGACAATGGGAACTCCACTGATATTTTCAAGTTGAATATATTGGGCTTATTACCTTGTCAAGCGTTCCACTATCACCGTGTTAGATAGTTATAGGCCATATTCTTAACACCAAGCATACCAAGGTAAAGAACTTGAACCAACTAAATGGTCTGTGTCTATCTGATGTGCTGATTTTAATTCACTAATTTTGGTGAACACTTTACAAACCTTTCTCTAACTGTTGTAGGTAACAATAGGAACCAACTATATCTATGTGGAGACTTTTTCCAAACACTTAATATGTAGACTATTGTAGCTCACTGTAATGTCTGTATCCTAACTTTACCCAAATTTTTCACCCAACTGCCGCTAGAAGGATCTTACAACAAACAAATTAGGTGAGTTTGTCTCAAATAACTTTCTTAATTTTTGAAAGAATAAGGGAATAAAAAGAAAAACAATCAATGCATACAAGCAGAATGGTGTGGTGGAAAGAAAGAAAAAAAATACAAAAAAATATTTGAGATGGGCCAATGAAGGTTGAAAGGGAACAACTTGGGACATTAATTTTAGGTGGAAGCAATGCATACAATCATTTTTATGCTCAAAAAATCCCACTAAAAATATAAGAGGAACGACTACTAACAAATTCCAAGTCTGGTCACGAAGTCTAGGTATAGAGCTTCAATGTTTTTTGTTATACTGCATTCATTCCTATCCAAGTGTAAATTAGACATAAACCTGAAGATAGAAGTCAGAGAATGTATTTTTATTGAACATATCACAACATTCAATTGTTATAACTTATATGATCTTATTGACAAACAAATTATAGTTGCTAGAAATGTTGTTTTTGATGAAAAAGTCAATGTAATTATGAATATATAAAGACATACTGCAAGAAGAAGAAATAGAATAAAAAGAACAAGATGAAGAACAAACTCCTTTGTAAGAGACTCCTGGATCCACCAAAATGCCCATAATTTATCAGGCATGGCAGATAAAAGGACAAGAAAATAAAAGAGTTGTAGCCCTAGCAACAACCAAGCAGTAGTATAGCAAAGAGGTTAAAACATCATAAATAATTCCTTTAAAATAACAACCCAAAATAATTGCAGCAAAGCACAGATATAGTTAGAAGTTCAAAGTCTTCAAGTTATGTAAATATTGCATCAATGAGAGCAATTATGAAATCCCATGATCCTATTTTTTTAAGAAGCAAACAAAGACAAAATTTGGTTGGATGCAATTAAAGTTGATCCTATTTATTTTTAAAAAGGAAGTAACGACCAAATTTTTTTGATGAAAGCAATTGGATTGCAAAGGATTTACAGGAAGAAGTTCAAGGAAAATGGGTTGGTCAACAAATGCAAGGAAAAACTCACCACCAAAATATATGGGAAATAGAAGACATTGACTACAATTCAACTTTTGCATCCATGGTCAAACTAGTCACAATTAGAATGTTGTGAGTAATTATAGCTCAGTTCAGTTGGAAAGTTCATCAAATAAACATTAATACTATTTCTTTAAATGGAGATATTAAGATAGCAGTTTGCATGGAGAAACCTCAAGATTCCTTGCAAAGGGTAAATAAACATGGTTATGTTGGTGAGAGCTCTGTATGACCTAATAAATCCCTTAAACATGGTGTTAACACCAGATTTTCCTTCATAAATTTGAGTAAATCTAAGTGTTACTCCAGTGGATATTATTTGTGAGCTCAATTTTAATTCTTAATTGTTAATTATTTCAGGATATTTTGTCGAAACCCACTCCTATTTATCTCGCCATGCACCTCCTTTCCCTACTGAAGAGCTATTAAGTTAGTTATCAATGGGAGAACAGTGGCAAAGATTAACTGATACAACTGGACTACTATTCATTGCATTTGGTAAAGAAGTTCAAGGCATACTCACAGAGCTGATGTCTTGTATAAGCTCCAATTAGTGTAGTCCATGAAACCACGTTTTGTTCCATGATTTCATCAAAAACCCAACAAGCGTCCTCTAGGTTGTTGAATCCGGCATACATAGAAATAAATTTTTTATCAAAGACACTTCCATATTAAACACTGTGTCAATCATGTGGGTGTGCACTATTTTAACCCCTTTCACATATTTCATGTTAAGGTATCTCTGCATTAGACAATCATAGGTTTGGGAGTCTAAATGAGTTCTTGGGAGATTAATGAGATGCACTACACAAGTCGTAGGTTTGGGAGTCTGACTAAATTCCTTAATGATTCATGAGATGTAGACTATTAGTCAATTCCTCCAATCGGTTATGAGTACATAGTATTCTATAATATTCACATATGGCCTTCATGTCTGATTTTTTTAGTTTTAATGGAGGAAACTTGAATGGTGAAGGCAGAAGAGAGAGTTAGCTTGGCGCTCTGAAAATCCCAAATCATGGACTTTTTCTATTGAATTGAGTATTTTTTCATTTGTCCTATACTACAACTTATATCCACCTCTATGAAGAGTATAGAGTTATTATTATATGATTTATTAATACCCTCACATCATTAGCATTTTTCCATTTTTTTGAACCCATTTTTTTCATAGTTATGAAGATAAAAGAAATTATTACTTTCAAATTTTTAAATATTTTTTGAAATTAATATCAACGTGCTTCGTTGTGTTTAAGTCTTTATGAGTGTTCTTTTCATTAATTTTGGCTTCTACCTTTTATATAAAAACGTTTTTTTTTTAATTATAATTATTTTCATTATTTAAAATTATGTAATTTTGGATTGAGTTTCTAGTTACTTTGGCATAACAATGTGTTTTCAAAAAAGTGAAAAAAATGTATAACACTTTAAATTATTAAAAATAGTAAATTGACAATTTGAATCCATTTATTAAAGGCATAAATCCTTATTCAAACATTTTTATCATATTTTGAAAACAATTCATCTTCGTTCATAAATATAAAGGGACAAAATTAACTCATATTTCAATTCCAAATTTTCCCCTTGGGGATCTTTCTACTAGGGTTGAGGTTTTGGTCTCTTTTCTAAAAGAACATACTTGGGTTGTTGAGGTCAGTGCTAATGTTACAGAAGGAAAACTTAGTGTTGTCTTTGAAATCCAAGGTTTTAACTGATGGTGTAGCCTCAATATCAGCTTATGGGTTGGTTGATAAGTCATTGGGCTTCGATGATTTGATTCTTCCCTCCCATTTTCCTAGGGGGGTTTCTTGTAGGATCCTATCCTAGTTTTCTCCATGTCGGATACTGACCCAGACCCATTAGTCTCCAATAATCTAAATGTAACCATCATGAAGAACAATGGCAAGAGAAGGAGGAAAGTCCACTCGGATCAGCCAATGTGGGGAAACAAGTCGACGACAGTCAAGGAAATTGTTAATGATATTTTGGATTCATAGGATGCACTATTAAATGTTTTCAAACCTTTTAGAGTATATTCATCCATAAAGGTTGTTACCTAATGATGATATTGTCCTTAAATGTTAAGATTGTGGCCCTTAATAGGCTATTACATTTGGTTTGTCTAGATCTCCTATTATTTTAGGAAACGATGGTCTCTGGTTTGAAACCATGGGAGTTTCTCTGGATTATTCTCCCCACATGGGATTGTTGTTTGGTTGATGCTACATGCCTTTTAGGAGTCCTTATTTTTTCTTGAAACCTTGCTTGTATTAGACTTAATCCCTTTCGTATTTATGGGGGTATCTTATTGAAATTTTTGTGTAGGGTTTTGGATATACCCCTACACATTATTAACTATTGTGGGATTTATGTTGATCAGCTGGACTTCTGGGAGGCTATTGAAAGGTGTGGTCTAGTCCTTGGTTGTTCTTCCCTCATTCTAGCAGGGGACCTCAACTTTACCACCACTACTTAAGGAATCATGGGGCTCCAAATCTAGGACTAAACATATGGTCCCTTGGTTTCAACAATACATTACAAATAACAAATTGGTGGATATTGAACCAATCCCCTTGGCTCCTACCTAACGTAACAGGCGGGTGGCGGATGTTATTGTGGCCAAAAGAATTGATTGATTTTTATTGGCAGAATATTTTTATTATAAGGATTAGTTCATGGAAAATATAATCTACTTTAAACATACCCATGGGTCACTAGGTGATCATTTGTTTTCAAGGATTAAAAAGAATAAGCATGACAATAGAAAGGACTACTTGGATACATTCCTACAAAATGTAGTTGTGAATTTCATTCTTGTTGGAAAGGATACTTTAAAGGAACTCAGCTTGGTGAAGCTACGTCAACTAGTGCATCTAGATGTTCGATCGTCGCAAATCATGAAAAAAGTTATATTGCAATTATAAAAGCACTTCATACGTGTGGGACTTGCAGGGACTCTTACATTGTCGAAGGATCAACAACTAGCTATGATGCTTCTAGCTATGTATCGATATGGTACTCGTTCTAGTACCTAATTTGTAATTGACATAGGAACCTAATTTTCCTTTGGCACGCACTTAACCGAGTTTGCTTCAATGGTGCAACAAGGATACAAATGGCCAAGAGAAAATTCATGCAATTACTTTGTTGGATCTCTGAAGATCAAGGGGCATCACACCAATATTACTAATAGAAGGCAAAGAATTTAAAATATTTACACTTCAATATCAAATTTGCAATTTTCCAGGACACAATTAAAAATGACTAACATAAATGACTAGCTCATATTCTTCTAGCTAGTCATTTTTTATGTCGTGACTGAATTAGTCGTTTATGTTAGTCATTTTTAACTCTGTCACTTATTATCTAGTCATATTTGTTAACTGGTGACTAAATTAGTCATTAATTTTAGTCATTTATAGTTGGGTCAATCAAAATTGCTCATATTTAGTAGTAAATCACTTGAAAAACCTATGGTGACTAGAATTTTTAGTCACCTAGTAGCTAATTCCTCATTTTGTACTAGTGAAAATATGCATTGCAAGCCATGATAGCATAATGCATCAATGTGTCGTGATCAAGAACATTGAGAACATCATCAGTCACCCACTATATCTTAGGCTCTGTAGGTGTAGTGGGTGCTCTGTGTCTCTCTCCCTGCATAACCATCATGGTATCATGCATCGACATGTGTGTTGCCTCTACTAATGCACACCACTCCTCATAAGCTAGTTGAGATGAACCAACTACATCATTTATCCTAAGAATGGCCCTACTTTGGCGAACTACCAAAGGCTTTGGCTTTGGTTGAGCTCCAGGGTCTTTCCTAGCCCCAGAACGTGCATGACTACATCCCCCACCAACACCATAGAAATGCGAGGGTGTGCTAGTGTAATATGGGTGCATGTCCAAGACAAAATTTTCATATATATGTTTTTCAAAGTATAGTGGGACTTGTTCATGGTGGGGAAATATGCACCATGATCCAATAAACGTGTCATATACATAAGGCGCTATAGCCTCTAGTTTAAACTCCTTGAGTCTAAGAAGTTGAACAATGGCACAGTCAGGAGAGATATCAAATAATGTTCCATTCACATCATAGCCAGCTATTTCATGTTTCATTGCATCCCAGTTATTAGGACCCCTCACTGCAACCCTTCTTCTCTAACATACACTAACCCAAAGAGAACTCAATGGTTTGATGGACTTACAGACCTTCAATAGATTGTCTAATGCCTCTAACATCATCCACATTGAACGTGATGCGGGAGAGTGCTCTAAAAACTCTCGAACGTTAACCTGAAAATTGTCATGCTGATTGGTAAATTCTTACAGCATGATACATGTGATCCCATCCTCCCATGGTTCTTCCTCCGAAGGGTCAGGGCCCTGCTGTGTAGCACCTAAAAATTAGATAAAAACATAAACATCTGTCAAAATACATACATCAATTGTAGGTGAATTTGAAATCAATATAAATTAAAGGTACTAATAACTGAAAGAAAAATATATATGCATTTAATGTACCTATCTCGTGAGGAACCTCCCCACTGACACCAGCAGTATCATCCTCGCCGCTCACATGCACAGAGCAACTGGTAGTGTGGTTGCCACTCATCTCCCTAGCAGGAGCGTGTGTTGGCGTAGAACGCCTAGGAAAACCTATGAAAATAGAGACACACAAGTTTATTAAATATACACATGTGAAACAATTTAATTTTTTGTTGAACTAACAAAAAAGAGTACATCATGTGCAATTGTATACTTATGAGTCCTTTGTCAATCTCCGGGGTGAGGAATCATCGCACATCCACCAGTACTGTGCCTTCGGCAAATCGAAGAACCCTGCTGTAGAGATGCATCTGCAAGAAATAAGGCATAATAAATGCAGTCAGCATACAATAGAAGATAAATGATAAATATGTCAATAGTAAATATGTATATTTGAGATCATTAACATATCATCACATGGTGCACATTAATAATGGGAGAAGGATCGTGAGTGTGAGCACAATTAATAAGGAAATGACACATGCAAATGGTTTTTTCACAGATATTTGAGCTTGATCATTCATGTCATGTGCGTGAATGAAAAAGTGTTCTTGGGACTCATGGTTTTCGCTTAAAGTTCGAAGCTCTAACTTTTCAAATCCCAATCTAGTAGTTCAGTCTCTAACTTGTCATTTAAATTTACTTTAAACTTTACCTATACACATAATTTATGTCGATATCATTTTTTTCCACTAGGTACAAGTCAACCATTTCATCAAGGATATTCAGGAAAGATACAATAATATGTTCAACATGTCTACCTATCTCGAATATATCATAGCATCCCTATCCCTGCCCTATGGTTTTATGCTAACTTTAGAAAAAACTGAAACAAACGTAGATATGTGTTTTGTATTGATATAATTTATTATTGATAGTATACTATTGTCGCATTATGTAGAATAATAGTTGTGCCCACACTCATATCTATTAGCTAATGAATGCATGGAGCTTGGGTCGACATGGCTCATGTAGACAAGTTAAAACATCTCTATCGTGGGTCTAGTATACCGCTACCCTATTTCTATTATTGCCATCAATATTTCTCTGTTGCTATAGCTTACTTGAAAAATTCAACCTCCTATATAAGGATTAACGAGATAAAGAGAGACTTAGTATTTTAGTATATGCTCTACGCTTTTTTATTGTGCTTGCTCATTTATTTATTGCCCAAGACCAATTGTAAACCACTGGAACATATTATTAATGCAATGAATGAAATACATAGTTTTCACATAAAATCATAATGGCAAGGAGGACATCTAGATGCAAGTCTCCATGGATTGATGAATGGGCATGGCTATTCTCATAAGCTAAGGCAATACGAAGGGAAATAGTAACTTATCCTGACTAACCTATCCTCGATGGAAAATGTCAACGTCTTAATGTATAAATTTATATATTTTATTAGTAATATATTTTATATTATTTTAAAATATTCTAAATTTATAATTTATAATTTTCAAAATGTTGAATATAAATCTATATATTTTTTCTAAAAAATATCAAAAATATAATTTTATCTTAAATTATCGATTTCTATTAATATTTTTAATTTAATATTCTTTAAAAAAATTTAAATCATGAATTTCTATTAATTTTTCAATTTGATTTTTTTTTCAAATTTACACACTTAAATTTATTAATATTTTTTTCCTTAAAAAAATAAAATATCAACATTTGCATAATCCGTTTGAGCTTCAAAAGCACAAAAATACATACATGTACACTTTTCAATAAACTAAAATCAAGATATGTCTACTAAGTCAAAACATACATATCTTATTTTATTATGAAAAATTATTTATAAGAAATATAAATGTGAAGTAATATAACAATTTAATTAAATTAAATAGTTTATATATATATATATATATATAGTTTTCAAATATTTAAATTTGAATATATATTAAAATATTTAAAGTAAAATATATGGGTTGTTTAGATAAATGTCTCCGCAGGTTTAAAGTTCATGATTGTCTCACATGTAGGGTTTGGATTTTTTTCAATCATCTCTGTATTCTTAGAGGATTGAAAAAAAGTGGGTAGCATTTCTGCTTATCCGACACACATTTCAAAATTAAAACGACAGCATAAATGTTGCCGGTTGATAGAAATATTTATACAAACTATAAATTTAAATTTTAAACTTAACAAATTTGAATTTTTCAATTCTCCATGTATTCCCAAAGGATTGAAAAAATTTGGGTAGCATTTCTGCTTGTAGGGCACACATTTAAAAATTAAACCGATAGCATAAATGCAACTGGTTGACAAAATATGTATAAAACAAAAAAAGTAAATAACAAATTTCGATTACGATTTTTTTAAAATCCGGCAACGTGTCTCCTTGCCAGCATACATTTCAACATATTAGAAAAGAAAAAAACCTAAAAACATCAATAAAATTACTTTTTTCAATTTCAAACTAACATTTAAAAAATTAATTTCAAACTAACATTTAAAAAAAAGAGAGTAACGTTTCATTTAAATTTCAAAATAGAAGTTTTGGGTGTTACCTCTAAGATCCAACATCGTGGTGGAAGGAGGAGGTGGGTGTCCCTTGCGCAAGATCTCGGTCGAGGTTGCAGCAGCGCGGTCAAGGGTTCTCTGTCACAACTCAATCAAGAGGTTGCAGTGTGGAAAATGGGGAATGGCCACGGGTGCCCGCGACCTTTTTTATAATGTTTTTTTTATAGGGACCTCGATTGAGGTCAATACCTCAATTGACATTTGAAGCTCGATCGAGGTTTTTCTTAACCCGCAATCAAGGTTTTGTTTAACCCTTGATCGAACTAGTAATAGCTCGATCAAGGGTTTATCAAAACCTTGATCGAGGGTTTGACAAAACCTCGATCGAGGGATTATTAAAAACTCGATCGAGGTATTAATAACTCGATCGAGGGTGCGCATTTTTCTTTTTCTAAAATCACTTTGCCAAAATTTCTTACCCACCTCCATGGATGCACCCTTATGTATCACAGGAATTATTACTCACCAAGTTAGATAACGAAAAAGTGGAAAAGGCAAGTTTCAGATGTGAAGATTGGTAAACCTGACTTCTGCTTTCCATAGTCTAAGATCCGACGGCTCAGAAAGGAGCAGAAGAGAGAAAAAAGGAAAACAAAAGATATAGGAATTTGGTCATGAAAATGTTAGGACTTCCGCCTTCAGCGACCCGCAAGATTGATGGGCCAAAAAAATTTATCCTAAGATCAACACCTCGGAAAGGAGAAAAATGGAGGAAATCAAAAAGTGGATATATAGAAATTTGGTGAGGAAAAGATTGGAATCCCAATTTCCATTTTCCTAAAAATAGACGGTTCACAGAGCTCTCACATAGATCAACGATTCGAAAGGATGCGAAAAGGAGAAAAGAGGAAACATAAAAGTTGAGCTTCAAGAAATCTGGAATCCTGCATTCAGCGATCTGCAGCCCGCAATATCAATGGCTCAAAAATATTCTACATAAGATTGACTGTGGGGAAAATGGAAACATATGCATGGGATAAGTAGATTTCCCAAACTACAAATTTCAATATGCCCAACATTTTTCAATGGAGGAGATCAAGGTGAATTTTAGATCGACGGCCCAGGATCATTTCGCAATGAAAACTAACAAGGGGTAAATTCAGGTTGAAGGATTGCTAAATTAGGTGGAAGCTGCTCAATTAGACAACCGAGATAGAGATTGATTTTGCTAGGTAAAATTCCACACTCAAAGTCAAAGAGTGCCTGCATGATGAGAAACATGCGTAAATGGCACGTCCCCTCCCCATTGGATATCGCGCTAGGAGATTGGGGGTACAAAAGTCACTTTTATGGACCAAGATGGTTTAAAGGGACTATATATTTCAATGGTCAATATTTGGGCAGAAGATATCTATGGTGGATGTGCATTTCTCTGTTAGAACATGCGTGAAAGATAAAATATTTCAGGGCTGCAAAATCCTATAGACCCTACACTTTTGAATTACGGGGATCTAGGCGACTTTTTTATCTATGGCCCACATTAATTTATTCATGGGAACAAGCAAGAAGTTAATCAATATGGGGGACTATGAAATTGGGTAGACCCAACACGATTGGATGGCAGAGATATTGGCGGATTTGTGATCTATGGTCATAATTGATTTCTCAATGGAAAGGGGAAGGAATTTTATCAAGTTGGTGGATTGTGAAATCGGGCAAAGGTTGAATCATTGGAAGGTTAATATTTCTCGTAGATAAATATATATGGTTGAGTTTTATTTTGCTGATTGAAGATGCAAAGAGGAATGAAACTACTTTAGTCCATTGGAGGTGCTCTGAACCTTCATTTTCGATCAAGCGTTCCTAAGTTCCAAGTGTATGGTTTTCTATTTTTTTCCATCACGTGCAACCCAGTGTGCTTTCAAGATTTGTTTGTGACCATGGAAAATATTCCAGATCAAATTTTGTTAGGATTTGATGTGTTCAGGAACGATTCCTGATTTTTGTAACTAAATTTGGCTCTATTTCGAGGTTAGTCTCAGGATCCCATGACACTATAAATGCAACCTCTACTTAGGAACATAGGACTTTTGGATGGTGAAAATAATGTTGGACTATTTTGTAAAAAAGATAAATCTTTGTTAATAATAAAGATCAATTTGTTGGAACAAAGGCCTGCACATAGATTTAATAGGAATGTGTGGAATGCATCCTGTAGGACTATTTCTTCTTGCTTCTATACATCATATAGTGAGATTGTTCTAACCTCCTTGAACTAATTCTTTGGTCATGAATGGTCTCCTTTCTGTATAAATGTTTGTGTATGACAGAGTAATAAATGGTTTAATTATATCATAGCTATCATTGGTATTCTTTATGTTGTGAATGTGATTATTGTGTCGGAACAGCTATCTATAGACTCATATGAACGTTTTCAGTATATTACTGTGAACTCTAAATTTGCTCCTTGCAGGGATAGAATAGAATAGATTTATATTTATATTTAAATAAGTGGTTTAGGTTCTTTTTCTTCAGTAACCTGCATTTAGCTTAGGCATCTGCATTCATCCATTTAAACAAAAAATCACATAAATGGTGGACTGGGACGTAACCAGTAAAAGATTTAAATAACTTAATCCACGGTAGCTAGATTGTAAACTGAACAGACTTCCTACACCATACGATGTAAGGTTTAATTTGGATTGTTTACTAGGGAGAATCCCTACTGTTGGTACGTGGGATTTTTTCAGGCATCAACAGATTTGGCGCTAGAAGGAGGGCCTTTATTGCATGGTTGATAGAGGAAATATGTTTTTCAAAGAATATTACACTGGACCAACATCTGAAAATACTTTCCTTGAAGATTGTATTCATGAATTCAAAGAACAAGATGAGATAGGTTCTGGGGAAGAAGAATTAGAACGTTTGTACGCTATCCCATTTGAGGCCTATAGATCATTTTATGAGACACATAAGATCCTAAGTTAAGAAACGGGAGGGGGGGTGGGGTTAAAAGTTATTCCTACGTTAACGAGAAGGAAAGATCCTAGGATAATATTATCATACAATAAGGATTCAATTATTATGGAAATTTTGGAAGAACTAGTAGATCTATCCATCAAAGAAATTGTTAATCCTATTGATCAATTGGGTTCAGAATCCCTTGCAGCTTCAGTATTCAGTCAATCTCCACCATAATCACCACCTCGAATTATCCCTGGAAATGTTAATCAGCTTGCATGGAGACCAAGAATTCCACTCAACCTAGCTGCTCCATTGCAACATAATTAGTGCTACAACAAAACCAGCTGATGAGTCTCTAGTAGAGTATTATACTACAACACTTTATCCATCCATAGAAATGTTTGTAAAAAGGGCTGGTAAAGTTACATTGGTAGAAAACTTTGAATAATCCAAGAAAGTAGTGGCAGAAATGGATAGTATCGCAAGGCATACTTCAGAACTTGAGTTGAAACATACCACAAGAAAAATGCCTTTGTTGTTAACTAATCCCAAATAAGAACACTCTAATGAGCTAGAAAATGTGGTGAAAATGGTGCAGAAATTGTCAAACAAAATAGTAGACTTGGAAAAGGATAAAGGAGCTAGTTCTTATAGAAATCCATTCAACCCTTATTACAAAAAAAAGGAAGAGAGTGGACAGCCCCAACCACCTATACATAATTATGTTGTTTTAAATTTTAATGTAGGCATGGATCATTTCTATACGTTTCACCAAGAACATCATTCTAAAAAAAATTGTCCATAGTGGATAAATTCAATGACTCTAGTTATGAATCAATTGTTAGATACCCAGCTGGTAAATCTTAAAGAGGAACAAGCCCAAACTAATGATCTAGAACAAACAAACAAAGAAACCACTATGGTACTATGGGATTGGGCACCTACTTTGGGGATAAATAAAGATGAACCTACTGAGAAAATTTAAGTGTCATCAGTTAATGTCACAACTAGAAGTAAAGGGTAGGTAGTGGATGAAAGTTTAGTACTGCCTAAAATAAAGAAGAAAATTATCACTACTACTCAAACAACACATAATACTAATCCGATAAATATAAAAGAGACAATCCTAGTAATTAACAAATCAATGAAGACAGTGAAGAAGAAATCTAAAGGTACTGGTAAAGGATTGGTAGAATAGGACATGGGGTATGATATCATCGAAGACATTAATAAAACAAAATAAAATATCTCTCTATTCGAACTCTGTAATCTTCCTCAACAAAGGAGGAAACTTTTGGAAGCTTTTGATCCATAACCTAATAATATCCTAGAATCTATTGAATCTGATATTGAAATTGATGAAGAACGCATTGGAGGGAAATCTAAATATCAGATTTTTCCTTTTCTGTTCTCATTTACAATTTGTAATCCTAATGTGCATAATTCTTTGGTAGATTTTGGATCTTCATTAAATGTTATGCCACTTTCAATACGTAAGAAGATTAATGGTCAACTCACACCATCTCCATCTCAGATAATTCAGCTAGATAGATTGGTTGTTAAAGGCATAGGGGAAATGCAAGATGTTTTGATTGAATTATTTGCAGACCCTAGAGTTTTTCAATTCATAGATATCATGGTGGTAGATATTCTAGAAGCTTATGGATTAATTTTAAGCAAGGACTAGTCAACGAAACTTAATGGATATTTTGCAAGTGATTGGTCTCACATGTGGCTACCATACCAAAATGTTCAAAATCAGATTTATATACTAAGGGAACCACAGATGAAACATAATGTGACTCAGTTGGAAGGAAAGAACGAACTTGTGAATTTCTCATCTTTATTTTTGGGAAATTACTTTTTGGATGTTGAACCAAGAAACTATCAAGCCAAATAGGTCATTCAGGAATCATATAGGAATTTTGATCTCCTTTGATTTTCACGGACTGATGATATTGATTGTAATATAGTAGAATTAGTTACTAATGTAGGAGATGCTACTAAATCTGTATATTTAAAAGATAGATTTTGGGTTTTTTTATTTTGATGGTTCTAAAACACAAGAGGGATCAGGGGCTGGTTGTGTCCTTATTGATCCAGAAAAGAATAAATATTCCCTCTCTTGTAGACTAGAGTTTGAATGCACAAATAATACTACTGAGTACGAAGCTCTAGTTCAAGGTGTGAATAAATCCATTGGGTTAGAAGTAAAAAATTTGAAATTTTTTGGTGATTATGAGATAGTTGTTATACAAGTAAGAAACACCATTCACTATTTATCTCCACATATTAAAGGATACTAGTTTGAGGTATGGAATTTGATTATGCACTGCAATGCTTTCAATATAAATGGAGTACCAAGACTGTAAAATGTTGCAGCTAATTTATTAGCTACTTATGCATCTAAATTAGTACCAAATAATAACAATTTTTCTATTGAATTGATTGTTACGCCATCAGTACCTGACAATGTTACAAATATGAGGGTATTCAACGACGATGAGAATATTATCAATTTTTTTATGAATGAAGAATATTTTAAAGAATTGATAATTGATGAAGAAGAAAATTTGTCAATTTTACAAAATGAAGATGCAGTTAAGGGAAATTTCATGCCTAAAGAGGTAAGAACCCTCGAAGGAATGTTTGATTTGCAAAGTAAATTATGGAAACTAGCCAATATGAACATGAATAGTTCATTAATGTAATATGAGCTGGTAAATATGGGATCAGAAGCCAAACCCAAATATGTCAATTTGGGAAAATGTTTCTGTCTTGGAGAAAGATTTAAGTTCATCGAGTTGTTTCAACAATTTAAAGACATATTTGCTTGGACGTATGTAGATATGAATACTTATGACACTTGAATAATCTACCATGTGATTCCTATCAAAACAAGAGAAAAACCATTTCAACAACAACTTATAAAGATGTGCCCGAAGTTAGAACCTCTGTTCCAAAACGAAGTAAAGAAGTTATTGGACAGAAAGATCATCTTCAAGGTTCAACATTCTGAATGGGTGGCCAATCTAGTCCCTGTGCGGAAAAATTCAGGAGAAATAAGGTTGTGTGTTGACTTCAGAAACTTAAATAAAGCATCAGATAAATATAACTATCCAGTTCCACCAATGGCATAGAGTTTACAGATGGTTTTAGGCTCAGAAATGTTCTCCCTATTAGATGGATTTTCATGTTATAATAAAGTATTAGTGGTTGAACAAGACAAATTAAAGACAACATTTCGTACAAAGTGGGGAACATTCGCTTATAAAAGAATTCTGTTTGGCCTCATGACCGTCAAGGCCCCATTTCAGAGGGCCATGGACATTGCATTTAGAGGTTTAAGTGGCCACTGTATAGGAGTGTACTTAGAGTATGTAGCATTTTTCTCTAAGAGAAGAGAAGACCATGTTTTTCACTTGAAATGTATTTTTGACCGTTGTAGAAAATATGGTATATCTATGAACCCAAAGAAGAGCATCTTCACAGTTCTTGAAGGAAAATTGTTGGACACATCATCTCAAAGAAGGGAATCTCAATAGATCTAGAGAGAGTTGAGGCTAAAACTTAGATTCCCATTCTCCACAATAAGAAATCTATGCAATCATTTATGGGCACAATAACTTTTGTTCAAGGGTTTGTCCCTAATTTTGCTCAAATTGTGAAACCTTTGCAGCAAATGGTGAAGCAAAGTGTATAGTTCAAGTGGACCGGCATTGAGAAAGATACCTTTAAACATATCAAAACAAAAAAATATCATGCACCTTCTTTGAGGAGTCCAAAATTTAAAAAGAATTTTTTTATATATACCTTTGCTTCAGACAACTCCCTCATAGCAGTGCTTATGCGGAAAGGAGAATTGGGAAACTAATAACCAATATCATTCATTAGCATTGGATTACAAGTGGTTGAATTTAATTATCCAGCCATGGAAAAACAAGCATATGTTGTTTTCAAGGTAGAAAAACAATTCAAACCCTATATTTTAAAAAATAGAACAAAAGTTGTAGTTCCTCTCCTGGATGTTAGGTCACTTTTTATGCAAAAAGAATTGGGTGAGCAAAGAGGGAATTGGATGACTACCCTATAGGAGTATGACCTGGAATTCAAGCCAACTACCATCATCAAAGGTCAAGGATTTTGTAAATTGCTATCAGAAAATCACACTGATAAAGATTCTGATTGGGAGAATGAAGCTGGATTGAACTTGATTGATGTATGCCCTATCTTTATTGCTCTTGAATCTTGGTACAGATATCTGGCATACTATATCCAGTAAGGATATCTACCGGAGCATTGGAAATCCAAGCAGAGAAGGGCTCTTTGTTTGAAGTCACCCTCCTATCAAATAATGAATGGGTTTATTTTCAAAAAAAAAATATGATGGAATTTTTCTTAGATGTCTAGAGAGAGAGGATGCCTCTAAAATAGTCAAAGAAATACATGACAGACCAGTAGGAGGACATTATTCTGGGAATACCACAACTCATATGATACTTAGATATGGATATTACTACCCAAAGTTGTTTAAATATGCCCATGCATATGGAATAAAATGTTATGTATGTCAGAGAAGTGATGGAAGATTGTTAAAAGCGGTAGGACCGCTACAACCTATTACGATTTCAGGGCCATTCAAACAGTGGGGCATAGATTTTATTGGGGAAATCAATATGAATTATTCATTACAACATTGGTATATCCTTATGGCTATATATTATTTCACATAATGGGTTGAAGCTATTCCATTGCACAAAGTGAACGATGATGTGGTCATCAACTTCCTCCAAGAGAATATTATGACCAGGTTTGAAATTCCAAATTCGTCTTATTTCTCATCTGTTAAAATAACTAAGTTTTCTTATGAAGAGGGAACTAAGTTATATTAGTTAGCAAATTATTATCCTCAGGGAAATAGTTTAGCATGATCAACAAATAAGACCCTTGTTCAAATTTTGAAGAAAACCATTATTGAAAATTAGAGAAATTGGCACTTAACCCTTCCAAATGCACTATGGGCAGATAGGGTCACCCCAAATAATTCCTTAAGAGTGTCTCCCTATACTCTAGTATATGGAAAAGTGTTGATGTAATTGTAACTCTGGAATGTATTCATCCCTATTTCTTATGTATTGTAACCCGATGTTTATTCCGGGATGTATTTGAGTCATGTCATGCCCCGATGTTCCGATCGAGAAGTTTCTATAATTTGAAAGTCATGTCAAGTCATTGTGGGTAACCCTCCTATTGGTCAAGGGTTAAAGTCCCCACAGTTGTGTGGCCCTTGGGTTATTAGACTATCATAGTGAATTCGACCCTAGGTGATTCATTGTAATTCGGGGCAATAGTCCCCACCATTGTGTTACCCTCCTATTGGTCAGAGGAGGCAAAGTCCCCACAAGTGGTGGGGCACTAGGGTTATTAGACACTCCTAGAAATGTCAGCTCTAGTAAGTAATTGTTAAGTGAGGCCAACATGTTGGAGTGTGTTGCCGCCTTTTCACACACCTGGATCACGTGGAAGAAATCTTCAAGCCACTCGGTGTGTCCTTGGGGGCAAGTCTCGAGTCAAGGCTGTCACCTTGTTCTTGACTCCTCTGTTTAGGCTCAACTCCTAACGAAGCCAAGGGGGGTAGACCCTATTAAGTTACTAAGGATGATTTCTTAGTGTGGTGATGTTAAACTGAATCAGTTACTTAGGAGTTCGAATAATTTAACTATAAACCATTGAAGATGACCAGATATGAAAATAACACACGAAAGCACAAAGCTGATAAACAATATATGTATGAAGCAAAAATGACCAGTGCCTTAATAATGGAGTCAAATCAAAGAGATCAATGTGCTTGCATGTGCTTGGAGTGAATGTTTTTAGATTGCATCTTGGTATGTTTTAAGTTAAAATTGAAGTATGAATTGATTAAATTAGGCTAAAAGGGGGACACCAGATATACCCGAGAGTACTTAGAGTATGTCCAAAACAAAACCTATACGGCTACCCGCAAGGAATATGTGGGCTGAAATGGAGTCTATGGGGCTATGTTCGTAACACACCCGTTAGGGTGTGACAGAGATCGGCGCCCCGAGGTCACTTTTTAGTAGGTTCCCACTTCCTTTGGGTATTTTGCCACCGTAAAGGTTTGATCGAGGTGTTGGATTTTCACCTGATGGTTTGTTTGTTGGGTAGGGTGAGTCCTAATTATGCTAGTCACCCAAGTGCTTTTGATACAGCTTGACTGATCGGACGAACCGCAGCCAAGTGCAGAGCCTACACACTAGAGTCTTGTAAATTTTAATAAGTTTTTAAGAGATGTGTTCTTGTTTAAAAGAAAAGCCTCCAAGAACCTCTTTCGATCCAAGTGGATCTCAATCGGGGAATTGAGGAGGGGTTAATTTTAAAGCTGTTGATAAACAAATGATAGAAAAAATAAAACAACTACACAAATCTGGTTTTCTGATTAATCCTACCATGAATCTCTTTCCCCTTTCGGGTCACTCGGGAAATCATGGGGTAAGTATTATGATTAATTTTGAAAGTAAGATATGGAATATGGAATTAAAAAAAAGATCAAATATACTACCCTGCAAATCAGATCAATTCTAGTAAAAGGAAATAAGCAGAAAATGACGAAAATGGCACCAACGCAAATCCCCCCAGGGGGGATGGGGAATGGGCTCGAAAGAGCCTATTCAAAAGGAAATTTTATTTATTACTGTTACAATATCAGAGGACTAATATATCAGTCCTTCTTGGTCCTTATACAGGCTGAAACCAAGATCTTATAGTTTATACAAAAAATTTATAAATTATGTGACAAAAGAGAGACCCCTGGGGGGATTTGAGCACTCCCAAAGCCACTTTGAACAGTAGATTCCTTTCTTCTCTGTCATACCTGCTAAATGAAAGCGAGCGAATTAGAATAACAAATTCCCAAAATCACTTTAAGAGTACCTTTAGGTCATCCTACTTTATCTCAAAAAATAATGAAATTAAAACTAACTAAACCGACGAAAAAGGAACCAAGGAAAGCAAGCTTTCCTTGGGATCTTGGATTTCTGTTTGTGCATCCAATTAAAATGCACTGATATTGCAGAATATTAAAATTTATAACAGCGAAAGGAAATCTAATGCATGTGATCTACAAGTTTTCCTTCAAATTCATGCAAAAAGGACAATTTCCCTACAACTAGATCTGGGATGCTTATGATATTTTTTTAAGTTCAAGATGTAGGATGTGAGATATGAAATATTAGATCTATGTATATTTTACTTTGATGAAACAGATCCAAATAAAATCACAGCTATAAACTGAAAAGGTAACCGGGTAAAGTGTTGATTTTGAGGGAGGAAGAAGAGGAGAAAAGTGCTGGTTTCCTTGAATATCCGCAGTAGATATTTCTGGTGGAATGCCGAGGGACTATTCCTTTGAAATGTTTTGAAGAGAATGAAGAAGAAAACTAGATCAGCATCCTCTCCAAAGTATGAACCTGCAACTCAGCTGAAATCAAAGAACTTGCCAAGAAACTTGTGAGATCCGATTAGTACATACAAAGAGATTCAAGATAACATGCATATAAGCTTATAGGACATGCTAAATCTAGATATCTAAACATGCATCAAAGGAGAGTGACAGTCAATAAACTTATTGAACAACACCTTTCCTATCAAGATTGTAATAAGCTAATTACCAATCTTAACCACAGATCTACAAGAAATTAGCAAAAAATGACCACAGATACAGGTTACCTCAGTAAAACAATGGCAATAATCATCCAAACATGTAATGGCACCACGCCATATTGCCTCCAAAGCTTTTCTTTATTTCAAATGCAGAATTACAACAATACAATAGCAGCAGCACCTCAATCCCAGCTCTAACTAGCTTGGAAGAGGAGGCTGTGCCTGGATATATACAATTTACAGGCCATCCAGCCCAGGGGTGCGCAATTACTCATGGAATCAAGTGAAATCAACTGATGGAGAGTCCATCAATGCCTTATCTGTGTCTAGCTGAGCTAGATCTGAGTCTCACTGAGTGCAACTGTCAATCGGGGGGCTAATCTGACTGACACCTCAACCTGTTGACTGAAGAATCCACCAAAAATCATCCAGTTGAGCCAAAAACGTGTTGAGGAGAGAGAGAGGGAGAAATTCCCCATAAAGGATGCTCAAGATCAACTCTGGATCTAATTTGATCACCTCCTTCAGTCAAGGATTTGTCATATCCAGTCAATCTGCTTCAAATCTGACTGATTTCAATCAAATCGACTGAGAATCCATTGATTTATTGATTTTGGATTTGCTCCATTATTCATCAATTGATTAATTAAAATAATCAATAATTGATTTTTGGGGCTTTCTGACCTAAGTGATGGAAAATCACTCAAAACTAGGAAATAGTGGGTCCATGGGTTTACATG
>LPNX010797595.1:52971-123324 GCA_001517045.1 Pseudotsuga menziesii
CATGCGAGAACATTTATTACAATTCCCCCATGGGGTATAAACATGTGATATGATACAACAAAGCTTCCCGGAAGCAACACTGAAAGTTCTTTGAAGTCCAAACAAGTTATCCCTGTCCGGTTCACCAGGATCACTTGATAGAAAACCACTAAGTACAACTTAGGTGGTAATAGAGTGCACTTCAAGTGAACGAAAGAATATAAATAGAGAGTGAGCCTCTCTATTTATCTCACTTGCAACACTCACACTCACTTATGGGGGCGCATGAGTGAGAGGAGAAGCTCTCTCAGTGTGAGAGAGAGAGACTGCTGTTGTGTGGAGATCATCTTACTGTTTTGGGGCTTTTACTGTTTTGGTGCTGATTCTATCTCAGAGGAAGTTGCGGGGTTTTCTCCTTTATGGTTTCCCCAAGGAAAACTCTTTGTGTCTCTTGTCTCTTGTAATGTGCTTATGTTTTATTGTTGTGCTTATTATTCTCTCAGTTAAAATATCCTAAGATCATAATGCTAGCTTATATGATGAAAAACTAACAAAAAGAAGCTATTTTTCTCCCAAACATTCTGCTCCCATATTCGCAGTTAGCTCAAGCCTCAAGGGGTTTTAGTAACAAAGTCTTACAAGCATGAATTGACAGTTTTTTAAAACTGGAGGAATTACAGAAGAAGGCTAAAGAGAATTTCAATCAACATCAAGTTATCATCAAAAGATGGTTCGACAAAAGAAAATTTGGTACAAGAAACATTGATGTAGGAGACCTAGTTTTGAAATGCGATAATCCGCATGCAGAAAAGGGAAAACAAACGAAGTTACAACATTTATGGATTGGCCCTTATCTAATCACTGAAAAGTTAGGCCCTGCAGCTTACAAATTGCAAGATTTACAAGGACAGGAAGAAAGTCTTCCTGTAAATGGACTTTGTCTCAAACCTTACTTCACTTAAGTTGTAGGTACACTTTGTACATATTTAGAACTCTATTTTTCTTGATTCTTTTAGTTTGTTTATTTTCATGTTTGTTTCACCTTATTTCATAGGCTTAGTTTTTTTTCTTTTAATAAACCAACTCAATTTTTGGTGCTTGGAAGTATAGGCATCTGATTAAACTCAAAATCTTTGGATGTCAGAAACTACTTATGGGAAAGAGAAATGGTTAAGTTCGATCATGATGATATCCTTTAACTTTTTATAGACAATGAAAATGGAAGATAATCTTTAATCCCACATTGAATCATTATCACCCCTATGAAATAACCAAGACTCATGAGGTCTAGAGTACTATCTTGGGGTTTCATCCATTATCACATTAATACATGTCTCAGGAAGCTTATCATGATGAACCAACAGAAAGGAAGCAGGTCTGATGGATGTATGGTATTCAAAATGACCCCATTGCTACAAATCAAAAGGCAAAAAGGCTTAAATTGAAAAGTAAATTTTTTGAAATATTCAGTCTTTAATTAAATAAATGATGCTAAAGAAATGAATTATCAAACCAAAAGGGCTATCAAAAAAGAAAATATCAGCAAGGATCTTCTCTAGCCATGAGCATGATGAGCAAACAAATTTGTCACTCACATAAAATGACATTGTGGATTGAAGAATCTGTACCAAATTCTCAAAGTAAAAGAAGCAATCAAGGAAGAATCAGACGACATTTTCAATCATAAATAAAACATCAAAAGAATGCTTATAGCATTGGAATGATGATCAAGTGAATACATATGTATTACTCTATTACGATCTTGTGGAATCTTATCTGGTGGAAACTTAAATATAGGGGGTACAATGAACTTCATACTTTGGTCCCAGGAGAGTTATCAAGACACTGAACTCTTGGTTACCTTACTCCAAAAGAAATGGTATCAAATGTGATGCTTGAAGGTTGCATCCCTAAATAAATCGGTTTAAATAAGTCTCGGGAAATAAATTTAAGTAATCATTGAACATTCATAGTACAGTACCATATGACAATCTTGTTGTTCAAAGAAGGTTTTTTCAGATATCTGTGTTCACCAGCTAGTCACCAATTGTCACTGTTGCAACTGCTTCCCCAAAAATGTTTGCATTTTAGGGCCCATGCTTATACTTGTTTCCCAATTGAGATAATCTCTCCCTGCACACCCTAGTAGTCTTTCCTAGAAGCTTGAGAAAAGGAAGTTTCCTAAGACTAAAGTGTCAATTTGGTAAAAATCCTTAGGAGCGACCTTGGAAACATAGCTTATATATAAAAAATCCACTTTCGATTTCAGATCGATGACCAAGGACTAATCCTCAAAGATCACCGGTCAAGAAAATTCCAAAGCGAAAATATCAAAGTTTAATCTCGAAGAAAGTTGACAACCTGCTTTTTTATTTCAGAAGTTCGTGATCTATTTTGATTTTAGATCAATGGTCTAGAAAGATCCCACCGCAAAATGAGGAATCAGAAGGGTGGAATCAGAAAAGAGGAAACAAAAAGATAAAAGTTAATCTCAAAGAAAGTTGACATCTTGCTTTCCGATTTATGCTTTCTGCTATTTCATGAAAAGGATTTGTCAGGGCCGCATGATCTAATGGATCAAATCAAACCAGATCCATCTTTTGACGTGATCTAAGTCATTCAATATCTGTTTTTTTTTACTGAGAACCATTGGGGAAACTAAGAAATTTTCCTCTCGAAGCTTAAATTTAGTCAAATTGCTTATCATTAAACTTACAATTGGAAAACTATTGTTATTTTTAGATTAGATATATCTCTCATTATCTTATTTATGTATCGAGGGTATTATTACTCACTAATTTAGATAATAGAAAAGAGGAAAAGGAAAGTTTTGGCTGTGAAGGTTGGTAAACCCGACTTCTGCTTTCCGTAGTTCGAGATTCTAGCTCAAAATGCTCCCTCCAAAGATCAACATCCCAGAAAGGAGCAGAAGGGATAAAAGTGGAAAGCAGAAGATACAGGAACTTGGCCATAAAAAATTTATAACTTCTACCCTCCATGATCCACAAGATTGACTGTCCAAAAAACTTCTTCTAGAGATCAATGCCTCGGAAAGGACCAGAAAGGAGGAAATAATAAAACGAAGATACAGAAATTTGGTGAGGAAAATATTGGAATCTCGATTTTGACTTTTCACAAAATCAATACTTCATAGATATCCCGCACAGATCAATGACCCGGAAGGAATTAGAAAGGTGGAAAGCGGAAACATTAAAATTGAGCTTCAAGAAAGCTGGAATCCTGCATTCTGTGATCCGCAACCCACAATATCAATGTCTCATAAATCTTCTTTATAAGACCTACGGTGAGGAAAATGGAAACATATGCATGAGATAAGTAGATTTTCCAATCTATGAAATCTGGTAGGCCCAACATTTTTTAACAGAGAAGATTAGGGGGAATTTTAGATCGACAGCCCAAGATCATTTCGTGATGAAAACTAGCAAGGGATAAATTAATATTGTAGGATTTCTAAATCAGGTGGAATTTGTTCAATTGGACATTTGAGATTGATCAGAGTTGAATATCTATAGTGGAGATTGATTTCCTTGGGTGAACTTGCACACTCAAAGTCGGAGAGTGCCTAGGAGATGAAAAACGTGCGTAAATGGTGTGTCCCCTCCCCATTGGATATCATGCTTGGATATTGGGGGTAAAAAAGTCACTTTTATGGAATGCAATGTTTTAAAGGGACCACATATTTCAATGGTCAGGATTTGGGTGGAATATATCTATGGTGGGTGTGCATTTCGTAGCTAGAATATGCACATAAGATAAAACATTTCGGGCTGCAAAATCCTATAGACCCCGCACTTTTGAAACACAGGGATATAAGAAAACTTTTTTATCTATCAACCACATTAATTTCGCAATGGGAACAAGAAAGAAGTTAATCAAGATGGGGGACTGCAAAATTGGGTAGGCCCAGCAGGATTGGATGGTAGATATCTTGGAAGATTTATGATCTATGGTCATAATTGATTTCGCAATTGAAAGGATCAGGAATTTTATCAAGTTGGAAGATTGCAAAATATACCAAAGACTGCATCGTTGGATGGTTAATATTTCTTGTATATCAAGATCTATGGCTGATGTGTATTTCACTGATTGAAGATGCAAGCAATAATGAAACTACTTCAGATCGTTGGAGGTGCTCTAAACCTTCATTTTCGATCAAGCAAGCCTGAGTTCTAGGTGTCTGGTTTTCTATTTTTTTCCATCACGTGCAACCCAATGTGCTTTCCAGAATTTTTTGTGACCATGACAAATTTGCTATATCGGATTTTGTTAGGATTTGATGTGTGCAAGAACGATTCCTGATTTATGTAACTAAATTTGGATTTGTTTCAAGGTAAGTCTTGGGGGCCCATGAAACTATAAATGTATCATCTACCGAAGAACATAGGAATTTTGGCTGGTGAAAAGAATGTGGACTATTTTTTAAAATAGCTAACTCTTTGTTAATAAGAATTATCAATTTTCTAGAAAAAATTCCTACATAGATATTTAATCGAAATGTGTGGAATGCATCCTATAGAACTATTTATTCTTGCTTCTATACATCATACAGTGAGATTGTTCTAACTTCCTTGAACTAATTATTTGGTCATGAATGGTCTATTGTCTGTATAAATGTCTTTGTATGATAGGGTGGTAAATGGTTTAATTATATCATATATATCTTTGGTATTCTTTCTACTGTGAATGTGATTATTGTGTTGGAACAACTATCTGTTAGACTCATATGAAAGTTTTCAGTATATTACTTTGTACTCTAAATTTTCTCCCTGCATGGATATAATAGATTACGTTTAGATTTAGATTTAAAGAAGTGATTGAAGTTTTTGTTCTTTAGTCCCTTTCATTTATCTTAGGCATCTACATTCATCCATTTAAACAAAAAAACACATAAACAATGCACCTGGTCGTAACCGGTAAAAGATTTAAACAACTTAATCTATGGTATCCGGACCGTAAACCAGATGGATTCCCTACACTAAATGACAGACGATCTAATCGGGATTGTTTACCAAGGAGAATCCCTACTGTGGTACTTGGGATTTTTCCAGGAATTAACAAGTAGCGACTTCAGACTCTTCCATACTTGGATATTTAGGAGTTGTCATCATACCATGTTCCTCTTTACTTTGTAACTTGGGATTCACAGTTGATTCTTTTGTTGTGTGTGCAAATGTATTTTCCAAATTTCCCTCGCTTGATATTTTGGAGACTTTAACCACTTCTTCATAGGATTCTCCATTATTCTCTCTCAACCTTAGCTCAGTTTGACCAATAAATTCTTTGGGGATTGATCTTGCTACAAGTTCTTCCTTGATTCCATCCTCTTCTGTCGTGGGTGCAATATTAGTTTCTGAATCTTCCTTATTTTGAAATTTAGGGGGCGTAACAGCTTCTGCTATCATAGGTGTCATAGCAGTTTCCTTCTTTCCCTCGCTTGAGAATTGAGATTACATAGCCGCTTCTTATTCATAGGATTCTTCATCATTTTCTATCAACACTAGCTCATTTGGAACAAAAAATTCTTCAAGGTCTAATCTTACTAGGAGTTCATTCTTGATTCCAATTGCATCACTCATTTCTTCTTGGTTGATTTCTTGTGTATTTTCATTTTATTTTTCTATTTCACATTCTTGCTTCAAAAAAATTTTTATCGTTTCCTTCAGAATTCTAAATTCTTCTTCATATTTTTCCCACTTTTTGTTTACATTCTAGATTCCTTCAAAACAATTATCCCTTAACGATGAGATTTCTATCTTTGAAGTCTTTTAGAATTGGAAATTTTTTTGAATAATAATAATTATTAATTAATAGTGATATTTAGAATTTAAGGCAAAGTAATGGTATGGAAGAGGAATAAAAGGTAATGAGTGGACAAGGTGTAATGGTATGGATGAATTTATGGTTTTAAAATAATAATTATTATTATTAATGATAATAATGATATTATTATATAGGTTTTTCTTTTAGGTGGGGGGATTAAATTATTAAAATAATTATTATTATCAATAATAATAATATATTTTCTAATATTTATAATGTTTTGGGTGATAATATGGAGATGGGAGATATTTGCGAAGAGAGATTGGTAATGGGAGAAATGAAAAATAAAACCATGGGCTAGTTTTATAAAACCATGGATTGGTTCTATAAAACCATGGACTGGTTCATTGATGGCTTTTCTTATTTACTTTTTACTTTATTTTATATATGTTTCCTTCTTTTCTCCTTTTCCCTTTTCCCTTATTATTTTTCCTTTTTCTTCTCTCCCATGAGGAGCTTCCTTTATTTATTCAAATATTAAGTAATTGAATGGAACCACTAGTTTGTAATTTTTTTCACTAGGTATTTTTTTTTGTTACCACGGGTCAAGAGAAAAATTGCTCTCGGTGGAGGGATCAAGGAAGTGAGTGATGAGGAGAAACTTAGGAATGAATGAGAAAATGAGGGGAATGGGAAGAAGAGGAGTGGAAGTAATGAGGAAAAACTGTAGAATGAAAAAGTGAGAATAATTTTCCTGAGGAAGAATATGAGAGTGTGCAGAGAGAAAAGGTGTCACACAAGAAGGTAGTCTTTCACTACTAAACAATCCCTTAGGTGTCACCTTCCTCCATGTACTATTCATTGTGTGCATAGGAAGACCACCCAAACCCAGTCATATGTCAGAAAGCTGAAACCTCCACTAGTATCATAAGCTAATTCCACACTCCATACCACTCTTGGATTCTAATTCACTTAGTACTCTATACCACTCAAACCACATGTCAATGTTACAAGAAAAACAAGCAAGAAACAAACATTCATATCTGGTATACCTCTAGAACCACAGACACCTCGTGTAGACTTAGCTATCTTGGGGTCCACAATACCCACCCCACACAACAAAAATAAGGTACCCCTTCACTTCTTAGCAGTCCCTAAGGTGTCACCTTCATGTATGTTTTTTTTAGTGTGTGCATAGAAAGAACACCAAAACCCTAGATCATATTCCAAATAGATTTTGTGTTATCGGTATTACAGATATTGGTTACACAACTAAATATTTTTAATTGATTCACTCCAATTAGTGTTCAATAGACCACTTAGGTTATAATACAACTAGTACAATCTTATACTCAAGTTGATATCCACATCAAGGAACCAAAATATTTAGGAGCATGATTGTTACTAGGAACATGTAATGATTTAGGGTGTGCTCATCAAAACTAGGAACACTACTAGGATTCGTAGACAAACTTCACCACTCTATTAGACATACACAAAAAAATACATAAACAAGCTTGTAACACATACATACACACAAGTTTAAGGCACACAGAAATAGGTTAAAACATGGTAAATTTTATACCACTCTAATGTTCAAAATAGTAAAGGAATGCATAGCACTTATGCCCCCATATTTTCTCTTCGACCTTCAGTCATAACCACTAAGAAAAACTTAAAACCACTCACCACTCTATCACTATTGAAGATAGGCTTCTTCTCAGGAAATAGTTGAGTCCTCTCTCTAACACATGATGAGATTGATAGATTGATTCCCACAAAATTCATGGAAAAATAAATACACCCAACATGAGAATTCAAGATAATTGACCTAGTAATACTGAGTCAATGGTTGACTGTCAGAATAATAGTCTTATGTTTTGTGCCAACCCCCAACTAGCAAGTAATTTAAGGATGAATTCAATTCAACTGATGGCTTACCCAATATGATATCCCCATTCCCATTTCTATAGGGTGACTAACAAAAAAAACAAAAAAACCACTCCTTCCATTCCCCAAGATAATAACTTCTTCATCTACTTCCTCTCAGAAGCATTAAATTATTGGGGGCACATGAGTCAATCTTGGCAATTGATGTCTCATCAATCCTCTCTTGGAAGCTTGGATTTCATCTGTTGGATTCATGGATTAGTATGTCCCTTCCTAACCTTAGGATAATTATGCCCCATGCTCTTGTTTCCTTACAGAGTCAGCCATGAACTTCTTTATTAATATTATGCACATTTACATCACATTTACAATGCTACTACACTTGAATAGCACATGGTTCACTAACCATATTTACTTACACACACACATATTTAGGTGACCCATGGTACGTCCTTGGTCTTGAGCTCCTCACCATGTTCATTTCAATCATCAATGCTATTACATTATTTACAAATAATTTGTCAAGGGTTAAAAATAGGGACATTACAAATACAAGCTTGGTGAATTTCATTGATAAGACATACAATACTCATGCTTGTTGAACTTTTCTTGAGTGCCTACTACTGAAAGGGTAAAATAGTGACATTTTTTGTCAAACGATATATGGGGAAGACTAAGGTTTTGAGTTGGACACAATGGTATAAAAATCAGGACACCATGATGCAAAGAGTGAGAGATGACTAATATCTGGAACTTGGCTTGACAACAACAAGATGGCACATGAGACACAACCTTGAAAATTTTCTAAAATAATCATTTGAGAGTGAAACATAAAAATGATATGTGAGCATGATAATTTCATCATCCTAGACATGTAGTAAAGACATAATGACTCAACAAAAAATTTTGATATGTTCATCTAAGCCTCTATGTTATGACACTTCAGAATCATTTCAATTTTTAGAATCAATAGGAGTGGTCTAAACTATTTTCAATTTTCTTTCACCATGATTTTTTAGACTTGGAAGGAACATATGGTATCAATGGAAAGTATGGAAGGTCATTGAAATATTTGTCTTGAATATAATACAATGGACATAGGTTGATCCAATTCCTTGGTGCAAGAGGAAGCCAAGATGGATATTACGACATAGAATTTAGTGAAACCTTAATTCTGATTTTAGAAAAGCATGAATTGTTGAGGTTGGAATAGTTGATCCCAGAGGTCACAAATGTGTTTCCTAGTATTCTAATGCATGAATTCCATCCTAGTTGAGAGATATGAGAGGTTAAGCATAGAAAAAATGTAACATAATTTGGATCATTTAGTGAAGTGAAGGATGGCTAGTATAATGGTGATATCATAGTGTGGAACCAACAAAAAATGCCTAAGTATAGAGGTAATAATGTTGGTTTTTTCTTTCTTACCAGAACCAATTTTCTATAAATTTCCCTACAAAAGAAATTTGGAATCCTTGGCAAAATTCTAGGAGCAACAAACTTCAAAAGTGGAGTTCTAGGTTCGATGTTCCTTGCTAGCAGGATTGGGCTAGTTCAAGGAAATAGGTCAAGAACATGATTTTAAAGGAAAATAAGGAATAACCTTTTATTTTTCAATGCGACCACGAATGGGCTGAACACATAAAAATTAGTAGACATCACTGCAATCCGTAATTTTGTAAGTGAAATCACTCCTATACGACTTCATCATAATACTGAGAGCAATATGGGCTTGTTCAAGGTTGTAAACTCAATCATAAAGGAAACACCAAGAGTAGGTCATTAAGCACATTTGTAGGATAGGGATTGATTTCATACTTTATAATTAGCGTAGGATACCTTGTATGACCATAAATTCATATTGGGAAACATATTTCTAAAACTTTCCAAACTAGTTCATATGCCCCATGAGAATTCTTTGATGTTGTTGGCCCTAAGTAAGACTTGTGGTGTGCCTATGTTAACTCAAAGAAAGTTAGGAAGGGTGTTTAAAATGTCAAACTTTAATGTTGATGTTTACAACTAATGAGCCCATGAAGAATCCTTTTGTTGTTACACAGTAGCAATAAGAGTTGGTATTTGTACTGCTTTGAAGGAAAACTTAGAAACTTTTGTTGAGTTGAAAGTGGTGACTTGAGAGTCTCCAAGAAGGGGTGTAGACATTTCCTTTGTTCAATAAAGTTGTACATAAAAGTAAATTGGAGATGGAACTAAATATTTTGGACATGAAAAATTTCATTCTCATGTTTGCGAACAATGGGTACAGTAGCTATACATTCAATTCAAGGCACTAAGGAGGTCAATGTATAAAAACATGACAAATTCATTAATGTATTGAAGTAGTAGTAAGTTTAGAGAAGTGTACCATTATATAGTGGTATGATCTCGGTAAAGTTTGTGTCGTAATAGTGGTAGTGGTAGTATTATTAGTGTTGCTATTTGGGAAGTAGTGTGTACTAGAATTTGAATAGAGAAAGTTAAGCTCAATAGGAAGTTTGACTGGTGGGATATTATGTGGTGATTTTGGGTGTGGCATTGTGAAGTAGTTAAAGGAGTTGACTGTTGATGGACATGTTCGGTCAAAGTAATAGATCTTGAAGAAAAAAAATTTATTGGCTATTTAAATAAGGTGCACAACACAACGGTAGAAAAAGAATGACTCGACATGATTGAAAATATAAGGGATGGCGATATTGCCTTGGAAATTGTTCAAGTGGGATAGTTACACATGTTGGGAACATGAGATTTTTGGATTCCTTGGGTAGTAGTGCACAAATCAGTTGAGACATGGACCCAAGAGGATGATGATTCCAAGACTCGGTATACATTGATGGAAAGTAGTGCACATTTTGGTCTATGTCGGAATGTGGCTTGATGTAAGGAAACTTCCAAGAAGGAAACAATAAGGAAAATCCATACTATATAAATAGCCTTGCAAATATATGAAAAGGCATCATAATGGTTTCATTCATTCATCATTAGTAGATAAGGAGTTTGTGTTAATTTTCTAATGGTTATATAATATCTTATAACATTTATCATCATAAAAACATAACCTTAAGAAAAAGGATCACTGAAAGATATACAAGAAAAACCACACAAAATAAAACAAAGATTTATCCTAGGAAACCCTCATGGGGAATAAAACCCAACAAAACTTCCTCTGTATAAGATGTATAAAAAGTAAAATACAAGACCCTAGATAGGTGCACCTCCCTCCAGAATATCTCTCTCTCTCTCTCTCCTATGCGCTATAAACAAGTGAGTGTGTGTTCAAATGAGGAACACATCTCCTCTATTTATACTCTTTTCATCACTTAAATTTTAACCTAACAAGTGGGACCCACTTAACTAAGTGGGTCGAATTCACTTAGGATGACTCAATACAATATTTTATTATATTCATTAGGGTACTATTGACCCGATTTTGCAATGGAGGATTTACCTCATGAATCTATGGTGACCAATTACAATAGTAACAGCTCGTCGGAGAAATATTATCATCTCCCTTGGGTTACATTAGTAAAATACATTTAGAATATCCTTTGAAGTTACAATATTCAACACTCCCCCATAACGAGAAGGCTATTCTACTGACAACATCATCATAGACTATAGGAGAACAGAGAGATAATATCTACAACATCATCAAGGTTATACATCTATACATCATAGGAATTTTTCACAATCAATAAATGGAACAATTACTCTTCATTGTCTTCATCTTTTGCATCACATGATCACTTGAATTTTGCAGCAATGCTTCGACCTTTCGATCCTTCGTAGAAGCACTTGGATATTCTGATCCTTTACAGTAGTACTTTGATCTTCTGATCCTTTGGAGGAGTACTTCGATCTTCTGATCCTTTGCAACAACACTTCAATATTCTGATCCTTGGCAACAACACTTTGATTTTATTGATCCATTGCATTACTTTGATCCTTTGTAGCAACACTTCAATCTTCTTTATCCTTTTATAGTAGCATTTTGGTATTCTGCATCAATATTTTTCTCTTTTGGATACTTTGTAGTATCACTTCGATCCTTTTGATCCTTTTGCAGCATCACTTCGATCCTTTGTATTAGCACTTCGATCCTTCTTGATCCTTTTGCAGACGCACTTTGATCCACTTGACCCTATGCTACTATACTTCAAACTACTTGATCATTCTCTACCACACTACCTATAGTACACATGATCTATTTATGGGATGATCAATCCTAATTGCTTTAGTACATGACTCCGAGGATGATGCAATCCTCCATCAGCATGATCCATGATATCGATCAGTTGAATCATCTACAACTAAATCTAGATCTCAATCGCACCTAGTGTCGTCCCTATCATCCATGAGGACTCATCGTAGACCATCCATACCAGTAAGGTTAGGACCACTCCCAAGTGAGTGTTATAATATGGTATCTACACTTACGTGTAGGTCTAATATTCCAAGCAAGAGTATTTCTGCAGAGCAGATATCGACCGCATACACAATGTCGGTCCATCGTATAACATCCATACCACATAGGTTAGCACCACTCCCAAGTGAGTGTTATAATACAACACATGTGAGGACTCATCATAGATAATCCATAAAACATAGGTTAGGACCACTCCCAAGCGAGTGTTATTCTATGATATCTACATATGAATGTAGGCATACTGTCCATACAAGAGTATTGTCTACAAAGAAGATCTCAATTGCATACAAAATGTCAGTCCTGTTATCCATGAAGAATCATCGTAGGTCATCCTCAACATGAAGGCTATGACCATTCATAAGCAAATTTTATACTACGATATCCACAAATGAATGTGGGTACTCTCCATGAGAGTAACATTTATCGAGCCATCCTTATCTATTAAGGACCACTCTCGTGAATAGAGTGTTATACCCACCATCCTGAAAAGAGGATACTATCATCCACAAGTGAATGTGGGTACTCTCCACACAAGAGTAATATCTATAGGGCCATCCTTAGCTAGTAAGGACCACTCTCATTATCAGAGTGTTATACCTTCCATCCTCAAAAGAGTATACTATCATCCACAATTGAATGTTAGACCTTTTCAACATCTTCAAGTGCACTTGGCCTCTTTCATGTTGGAGCATCACTTTCATCCCATCATCTATGTCATCCTTATCATCACTCCCTATTTTCCGGGATGATCCATATTATCAATCTTCTCCCCCTTTGTTCGACGATGGTTTATGTCTTCGACCTGTTCTTCCTTTCCAAGGAGAGTCCATATCTTTGATGTGTTCCTCCTTTTCGAAGACGGTCCATATCATCAACTTGTTATTCCTTTCCGAAGAGAGTTTGTATATTTGACCTGATTCTCCTTTCCAAGAAGGGTCCATATATTCGACCTTCTTCTCCTTTTTGAGAAGGGTCCATGTCTTCAACCTGTTTCTCCTTTCCGAGAAGGGTCCATATCTTCGACCTGTTTCTTCTTTTCTAAGAAGGGTCCATATCTTCAACTTGTTTCTCTTTTCTGAGAAGGGTCCATATCTTCATCATTCCTTGCGAGGAAATATCTATATCAACATCATTGTTACTCCTTAAAAGGAAAGTCTGTAGAATCATCATCATTGTTCCTCCTTGTGAGGAAAATATTTTTGAACTACACCAACCTTGTCACATAAAATTAGTCAACACATCAACAACTTGCTCATTGATAATCACATACCAGAGTTTTATATCCCCCTTCAGTACCATACACTAGTGGAAAATGAGATATTAGTGACCAAAAAAATTACCAAAATCCGCATATCAATGACCACTTTTGGTTTGGCAATCGATGGTGGCTAATTTACGGTCTTTTATTATGCGACCAAAATTGGTCATTTATATCTTGTCAGTTGGTCATTAATTTTGTCATACATTTGGTCATATATTTGAATCAATGACGAAATATATGACCACATTTATGACCAAATTAATGACCACATGACAAACTAGAATATGACCAAATTTGGCTGCGTAACAAAAGACTGTAAATTATCCACCAAAACTTCTTTTTGGTCATTGATATGCAAATTTTGGTCATTAATCTCATTTATTGGTCACTAATTTAGTCATTTCTAGTCATTTTATGTGTGGTTATTATATTTTAGTAGTTTTAATGGTGTCCATTATTAATCAATATAAAAAATTTAATATGATATTATGTTTAAATTAAAAAAGAATCATACATTATTTATCATCATCTAATACACATGTGAATTATGCAATGTCACATTAATTAGTTAACTACAACACTTATAAATAATATAAAGTACAACCATATAATTTTTAAACCACACAAATTATATTATATGAAATGTCAAGTATTACAATAAATATGAATTTTCTCAAAAACTATCTTCACATAACTTTACATAAAAATCATCTAGTACATCAATGACTTTTCAAAATATTACAATGGATAAACCATCCCACTTCTACTTGGCTACAAATCCATACTTAGATCCCTCAACAGCTTCAACTAACCCATACTTAGAAGCAGCTTGAAAGCCTCATCAACAGGCTCTTCATACTCAATGGAAAAGCCTCAGCAACCGGCTCTTCATACTCAATGGCCCACTTAGTTAATTCCACTACTGCAAAATCCAATAAAAAATATCACTTGTAAAGTAGAAAAACAATAAACTATTATGAAAAAAAACACACAAATCAAAGAATGCCAAAAAAACACACAAACCAATAAATCAATAGCCAAAAAAGGTTATGACGAAAAACACACAAATCAGAGAATGCCTCAAGGAACCCATTGAAATTTTGTTGACGATTGTTGGTATTTTCCTCGAGTCTTGCTTTATATGCTTATTGATTTTCAATAAGAAGGGTTCATACAACAATGGTTTCCTTTTATTATGCATATTGAAAACTTAGCTTCTTCAGAAAAAACTATTTTTTTTCTAAGATATTGAAGAGAAAAATGCAACAATTAAACAATTGAGATCTTGCAATGCACCTCATTTATAATGAAAATAATTAATCAAACTAAAACAATCCACGTTTCATAATCTTGGATTAAGATAGTTGAAGAAATCAATACCTTATTCAAATTTTGTTTCATACACCCAAAAACAAACTAGGCCTACATATCACACATATAAAAACAAACCCTATGATTTTGCTTGATCTACAAGCCTCTGTTGGAGATGAAAATCAACAAGACCTCACACACACTTTCTCTTAGGAGGAAATTCAATATTTCCTCAAAGTGTGGACCCTTCCCATGCACATGATCAACTTAAAACTTCTACATTCTCTACATATGTATGCTCAGGATCTCTACAAAGTGCCCCATTTAAGATTCAATACGAATGTTCATATCTTGTGGCAGACGAAGAAGATGTCAGTCCATCCATCCAAGATAGAGAAGGATATAATCAAGTGGGTGAAAATTAGGTTTTAGGTTACTCATAAGGTATTTGTTTTTTATTTCATTTGTGGGGGTTGTGATTACACATGCCGCCTGGTTTTGACCAATTTAGGAAAAAAAACTGGTCAAACCCAGTTTAAATGAGTGATTTCGGTCCATTTCGGCCATACATTTGATAACACTAAAAACCTAACAACAATAAATGGGAGGATAAAATATATCATGTACTGCACCTAAATTTTACAAGGGTAAATAGTAAATTCTAAACAGTAAAATCTTCGGAGCTCCTGTAAAATATCAAGCATTTAAATTATCATACTTAAGTTTCAAAGTTAATCCACGAGACTTTAGAAATATATACAAGCGATAATAGGGAAGTTGGTCAATGACAACTAGGCATGCAACCTTCTATTAACTAACCCTTAAAACTATATTACATGGGGAAACATCCCCCCCTTAAAATCACTTATCAGCGAATCTAGCATATTGGGGACCTCAGGACTCCTTGGAAACATTTTGATTTTTGTGGGAATGCCATCAAGGATGAGGGGATGGTTTAGTTGTACCCAATCCATTCTGGAGGATTTTCAAGTATCTTTAGCATAAAATGCTCATGGCCCTCATGCTGGGGCATCAACGGGCATTCAAAATAATAATAAAAAAAAAGCAAATAAATGGTAATCTCAAGCCTGAAGGATAACAAAAATCCTAAATGAACCTCTCAATTCTCCTCTCATTCCCTCTCACAAAGTCGTTTCTACCCTCTCTCACCATTCAGTGCTCACTCATTGGAAATGGCATTGCTAGAGCTGTTGTTTCCCTCTCTGCTTGGAATATTCTGGACCTCTCTCAATTAGACTGCTGCATCCCACCTTTACTCAGCCTGTGGTAGCTTCTTGGATTCAAAATTTACCTTCAAGCATCCACCTTTACTCCATCTGCTTAGAATTGACATTCACTATGCTTGATCAGATTCAATCCGGTTTCCGTTTGCAAAGAGGTGGTTGAAGTTTGAAATGTGAAGTGTGAAGTTTGAACTTTGAATATTTCATTTGTAGCTACCAGCAAACCTAAAACTGAATCGGACCTTAGTGTATTGAAATGGATTTACAGGACTATGAGGTTTTTATAATTTTTTATTATAATTTATCACAGTTTGTGTTTGTTGGTAAAATGAAGTGATTTATGAAGATATTTGAATTTCATATTTTGATTTCATAATTTCCAATTGAGTATATGTTTTTGGTGAATATAATATTACAACACCTATAAACAAAGCATAAATTAAAATATAGTGAAGATACAACAAGGTGTCTATAGGTGATGTCCAATCATTGATAAAAAAACAATGTCAGCTACCCCTATTAATCACCATAAAATCCCCAATATCTATCTAATATGTAGTTTGCATTAGAAAAAATGAACCAGTTATCAAATATATCTAAATAAACTGCTGCATCGACATATTCAAAATATATGAATGCAGAAGGATATGGCTGAAAAATGTCTCCCAAACAGAACTTCTGAAATTCAAGTCCTTGTCTTACTTGCATAGATATTACTACATAGAACATTCTCATCTAGGTTTGAGTTTGGAGTGGGGTGGTAAACAGAATTTGGAAGTATATTTTCTCATTGACATGGTTCCTGTATCTCATTGACATGGTTCCTGTAAAGAATATGTTATGGGGAGGACATTTAATAGAGCATTTTTTTTCTTTATTTGTCTCCTCTCTCTAAATCTTAAACTAATTGGTTGCAACTTGCAACATCCTCTACTTAATAATAATGGTAGTGCCCATAGATCTTAAGGGGAATTTTCTACTCCTGGCAGGGATGGTTGCTCTGATGGGACAAGTTTTTATGGTAGGGATGACTACTCTGGTTTTTATTGGCTTCATTGCTTTCTGCAATGTTCAAAACAATGAACAAAGTAACAGAAGTCAAATCCAAATATGGTAAAATTGGATCTCTTCTATATTCACCAATTATCTAGATTATCAGCATCAGTGACATTTTTACAGATAAGATGATAGATGACTCAAAGAAAATACATCATATTTTGAGTGCAATTCTATTGAATTTTGTTGACAAGTAGCAACCAGCAGTTGTGTACACTTCATTCATTCTTTCATTCAAGTTTTCGAACAAAAACACACTATGAGAAATGATACCCAAATTTGTACAATAGAGCTAGGAACAATGTAAAGCCACTTTCCTATATCTAATTTAAAAACACATGCACAATAAAAATGTACCTAAACTATCTCTTTCTTGTGAACTTCACCTTTTGGAAATGGAACATATTCTTCTGCTTCAAGGTCAAATTCTATAGAAAATGCATCACTTCTCCCTATCTGTTTAACTACACCACAGTTTTGTAGGGCATACTAAGTTTTCTTGAAAAAATAAAAAACTTATTTTTTTCTAACAACATTCACAGCAGAAAACTGGTAAATCTGTCAACTATTCGTAATCCATGGAATATTGTTGTATACCAAGTCTCCAAACACAAACCAGGCCTGCAAATCACACATATAGAAACACACCCTATGATTGCGCTTGATCTACGAGCTTCTGTCAGATATGAAAATCAACGAGACCTCACACACACTTTCTCTTAGGAGGAAATTCAAGTTTTTGTCCAACTTTGGACCCTTTCCATGCACATGATCAATTGAAAACTTCTACATTATCTGCATATGTATGCTCAGCATCTATACCCAGTGCCCCATTTAAGATTCAATACCGATGTTCATATCTTGTGGCAGACGAAGAAGATGCTAGTCCATCCATCGAAGATAGAGAGGGATATAATTAAGAGGGTGAAAATTAGGTTTTAGGTCACTCATAAGGTATTCATTTTTTATTACATTTGTGGGGGTTGGGATTGCACATGCTGCCCAATTTTGACAAATTTAGGAAAAAAATAGGTCAAAACAGTTTAAATGATTGATTTCGGACCAATTTCGCCATATATTTAATAATACTAACAACCTAACAACAATAAATGGGAGGATAAAAGTTATCATGTACTGCACCTGAATTTGACAAGGGTAAATAGTAAATTCTAAACAGTAAAATATTCGGAACTCCTCTAAAATATCAAGCATTTAAATTATAGTACTTAAGTTTCAAAGTTAATCCACGAGACTTTAGAAATATATACAAGCGATAATAGGAAGTTGGTCAATGATAGCTAGGCATTCAATCTTCTATTCACTAACCCTTGAAACTATGTTACACAGGGAAACATCCCCCCTTTAAAATCCCCTATACCAGCCAATCTAGCATTTTGGGGACCTCGGGATTCCTTGGAAACATTCTAATTTTCGTGGGATTGCAATCAAGGATGAGCGGATGGTTGAGTTGTACCCAATCCATTCTGGAGGATTTCCGAGTATCTTTAGCGTAAAATGCTCATGCTCCTCACACTAGGGAATCCATGGGCATTGAAAATTTAACAAAACATCAAATAAATGGTAATGTCAAGCTTGAAGGGTAACAAAAATCCTAAATGAACCTCTCAAGACTCCTCTCATTCCCTCTCACAAAGTCACTTCTGTCCTCTCTCACCATTCAATGTTCACTCATTGGCAATGCAGAAGGATCTGGATGAAGAATATCTCCCAAAAAAAACCTTTTCAAATTCAATTCCTTGTCTTACTTGCATAGATATTACAGCACAGAACAATCTCATCTAGGTTTGACTTTGGAGTAGGGTGGTAGAAATAATTTGGAAATATATTTTCTCATTGACATGGTTCCTGTAAGGAAGATGTTATGGGGAGCACATTTGACAAAGCAATTTTTTTCTTTCTTTGTCTCCTCTCTCTAAATCTTAAACTAAATGGTTGCAACTTGCAACATCCTCTACTTAATAATAATGGCAGTGCGCATAGATATTAAGGGTAATTTTCTACTCTCGGTAGGGATGGTTGCTCTTATAGGACAATTTTTTATGGTAGGGATGACTACTCTGGTTTTTATTGGCTTCACTGCTTTCTGCAATGTTCAAAACAATTAACAAAGTAACAGAAGTCAACTCCAAATACGTTAAAATTGGATCTCTGATATATTCACCAATTATCTAGATTGTCAGCATCAGTGACATTTTTACAGATAAGATGATAGATGACTCAAATAAAATATATCCTATTTTCAGTGCAATTCTACTGAATTCTATTGACAAGTAGCAACCAGTAGTTGTTTACACTTCATTCATTCTTTTATTCAAGTTTTTGAACAAAAACCCACTACGATAAATGCTACCCAAATTTGTACAATAGATCTAGGAAATCTAATTTAAAAACACATGCACAATGAAAATGTACCTGAACTATCTCTTTTTTCTTGTGAACTTCACCTTTTGGTAATGGGACATATTCTTCTGCTTCAAGATCAAATTCTGTAGCAAATGCATCACTTCTCCCTATTCGTTTAACTGCACCATTGTTTCCTAGGGCATACTAAGTTGTTTTAAAAAAATACAAAACTTATTTTGTTCTAACAACATTCACAACAGAAAACTAGCAAATCTGTCAACTGTTCAAAATCCATGGCATATTGTTGTATACCAGGCCTACAAATGCAAACCAAGTGTGCAAATCACACATATAAAAACACACCCTTTGATTGTGCTTGATCTACAAGCTTCTGTCAGAGATGAAAATAAACAAGACATCACACACACTTTCTCTTAGGAGTAAATTCAATTTTTCATTCAACTGTGGACCCTTTCCATGCACATGATCAACTTAAAACTTCTACATTCTTTGCATATGTGTGCTCATCATCTCTACTGAGTGCCCCGTTTAAGATTCAATACCAATGTTAATATCTTGTGGCAAATGAAGCAGATGCTAGTCCATCCATCCAAGATAGAGAGGGATATAATCAAGTGGGTGAAAATTAGCTTTTAGGTTACTCATAAGGTATTTGTTTTTTATTGCATTTGTGGGGGTTGGGATTGCACATGCCACCCAGTTTTAACCAGTTTAGGAAAAAAAATGGTCAAAACCAGTTTAAATGATTGATTTTGGTCCATTTTGGAAATATATTTGGTAACACTAACAACCTAACAAGAATAAATGGGAGGATAAAATATATCATGTACTGCACCTGAATTTGACAAGGGTAAATAGTAAATTCTAAACAGTAAAATCTGTGGAACTCCTATAAAATATCAAGCGTTTAAATTATCATATTTAAGTTTCAAAGTTAATCTACAAGACTTTAGAAATATATACAAGCGATAATAGGGAGGTTGGTCAATGACAATGACAACTAGGCATGAAATCTTCTATTCCCTAACCCTTGCAACTATGTTATATGGGGAAACATCCCCCCTTTCAAATCCCCTTTCCAACCAATCTAGCATTTTGGGGACCTCAGGACTCCTTGGAAACATTCTTATTTTTCGTGGGAATGCAATCAAGTATGAGGGAATTGTTGAGTTGTACCCAATCCATTCTAGATTATTTTCAAGTATCTTTAGCGTAAAATGCTCATGTCCCTCAGGTTGGGGCATCCATGGGCATTGAAAATTTAAGAAAAAAGTAAATAAATGGTAATATCAAGCCTGAAGGGTAACAAAAATCCTAAATGAACCTCTCAAGTCTCCTCTCAATCCCTCTCACAAAGTCCCTTCTTCCCTCTCTCACCATTTAGTGTTCACTCATTGGTAATGCAAAAGGATCTGGCTGAAGAATATCTCTCGAACAAAACTTCTAAAATTCAAGTCCTTGTCTTGCTTGCATAGATATTATAGCATAGAACATTCTCATCTAGGTTTGAGTTTGGAGTAGGGTGGTAGAAAAAATTTGGAAGTCTATTTTCTCATTGACATGGTTCCTATAAGGAAGATGTTATGGGGAGGACATTTAACAAAGAATTTTTTTTCTTTATTTGTCTTCTCTCTTTAAATATTAAACTAACTGGTTGCAACTTAAAACATCCTCTACTTAATAATAATGGCAGTGCCCATAGATCTTAATGGCAATTTTCTACTCTCGGTAGGGATGGTTGCTATGATAGGACAAGTTTTATTGTAGGGATGACTACTCTGGTTCTTATTGGCTTTACTACTTTCTGCAATGTTCAAAACAATTAACAAAGTAACATAAGTCAACTCCGAATATGTTAAAATTGGATCTCTACTATATTCACCAATTATCTAGATTGTCAGCATTATAGATAAGATGACAGATGAATCAAATAAAATACCTCCTGTTTTGAGTGCAATTTTACTGAATTTTTTTGACAAGTAGCAACCAACAGTTGTGTACACTTCATTCATTCTTTCATTCAAGTTTTGGAACAAAAACCCACTATGAGAAATGCTACCCAAATTTGTACAACAAAGCTAGGAACAACATAAATCCACTTTCCTGTATCTAATTTAAAAACACATGCATATTAAAAATGTACCTGAACTATATCTTTCTTCTTGTGAACTTAACCTTTTGGAAATGGAACATATTCTTCTACTTCAAGATCAAATTCTATAGAAAATGCATCACTTCTCCCTACCTGTTTAAATGCACCATTGTTCTATAGGGCATACTAAGTTGTCTTAAAAAAATATAAAGCTTATTTTGTTCTAACAACATTCGTAGCAGAAAACTAGCAAATATGCCAATTTTTCATAATCCATGGCATATTGTTGTATACCAAGCCTGCAAACGCAAACTAGGCCTGCAAATCACACATATAAAAACAAACGCTGTGATTGTGCTTGATCTATAAGCATCTATCAGAGATGAAAATCCACGAGACCTCGCACACACTTTCTCTTAGGATGAAATTCAATTTTTCATCCAACTATGACCCTTCCAATGCACATAATCAACTTAAAACTTGTACATTCTCTGCATATGTATGCGCAACATCTCTACCCAATGCCCCATTTATGATTCAATACCAATGTTTATATCTTATGGCAGACAAAGCAGATTCTAGGGCATCCATCCAAGATAGAGAGGGATATAATCAAGTGGGTGAAAAATAGGTTTTAGGTTACTCATAAGGTATTTTTTTAATTTAATTTGTGGAGGTTGGGATTGCATATGCCACCCAGTTTTGACTAGTTTACAAAAATAACTGGTCAAAACAAGTTTAAATGACTAATTCTGGTCCATTTTGGCCATATATTTGATAACACTAACAACCTAACAACCTAACAACAATAAATGGGAGGATCATTAGAGGAAATTTGGGGTCTAAAATGGGCCTTATAAGAAAATGCACCAACAATAAGTTCTTGTGAGTTGGAATTCAAGAACCAATAGAATTCCAATAAAATGAGTCACCATAATGGTTGAATTGAGATATTTGTCATAAAAAAACTACTTGTTTTGTTCGTATTTTCAACATATTTTCCTGTGTTTTTACTCAAATTTTGATCGGGAGAGCTCATTGGATGTGGAATCAAATTCCACATCCAACAATCTCTCCTGATCGAAATTTGAGTAAAAACACAGGGAGATATGCCGAAAATACGAACACAAAAAGTAGTTTTTTTCTTTTTTCCTCCAAAATTAATAAATATTATTTTATTATTTTAACTATTATTTTATTGTTTTCCTTAGGAGGGCCATTTTAGACCTCAAAATTCCTCTAGTGAGAAGATATCATGTACTGCACCTAAATTTGACAAGGGTAAATAGTAAATTCTAAACAGTAAAATATGTGGAACTCCTGTAAAATATCAAGCATTTAAATTATCATACTTAAGTTTCAAATTTAATCCACGATACTTTAGAAATATATACAAGCGATAATAGGGAAGTTGGTTAATGACAATGACAGCTAGCCATGCAACCTTCTATTCACTAACCCTTGAAACTATGTTACATGGGGAAACATCCCCCCTTAAAATCCCCTGTACTAGCCAATATAGTGTTTTGGGGACCTCAGGACTCCTTGGAAACATTGTGATTTTCATGGGAATGCAATCAAGGATGAGGGGATAGTTGAGTTGTACCCAATCCATTCTGGATGATTTTTGAGTATCTTTAGCATAAAATGCTCATGTCCCTCACGCTCGGGAACATATGGGCATTCAAAATAAATAAATAAAAACAAATAAATGGTAGTCTCAATATTGAAGGGTAACATAAATCCTAAATCAAACACTCAAGTCTCCTCTCATTCCCTCTCACAAAGTCATTTCTACCCTCTCTCACCATTCAGTGTTCACTCATTGGCAATGGCATTGCTAGAGCTGCCGCTGCCCTCTCTGCTTGGAATCTGCCTGACCTCTCTCAATTAAACTATTGCATCCCACCTTTACTCAGCCCGTGGTAGCTTCTTGGAGTCAAAATTGACCTTCAAGCATCCACCTTCACTCAATCTACTTAGAATTCACCTTCACTATGCCTGGTCAGATTCAATTCAATTTCCCTTTGCAAAGAGGTGGCTGAAGTTTGAATTGTGAAGTGTGAAGTTTGAAGTTTGAATATTTCACTTGCAGCTACCAACAAACCTGAAATTGAATTGGACCTTGGTGTATTGAAATGGATTTACCAAACTCTGAGGTTTTTATAATTTTTATTATAATTTATCACAGTTTGTGTTTGTTGGTAAAATGAAGTGATTTCCAAAGATATTTGAATTTCATATTTTCATTTCATAATTGCCAATTGAGTATATGTTTTTGGTGAATATAACATTACAACACCTACAAACAAAGCATAAATTAAAATACAGTGAAGATACAACAAGGTGTCCACATGTGATATTCAATCATCGATAAACAACAATGCCATCTGCCCCTATTAATCACCATAAAAGCCCCAATACCTATCTAAGATGTATTTTGCATTAGACCATATGACCAAGTTATCAAATCTATCTAAATCAATTGCTACATAGACATATTTGAAATATATGAATGCAGACAGATCTAGCCGAAGAATGTCTCCCAAACAAAACTTCTGAAATTCAAGTCGCTTGTCTTACTTGCATAGATATTATAGTACATAACATTCTCATCTAGGTTTGAGTTTGGAGTAGGGTGGTAGAAAGAATTTGGAAGTATATTTTCTCATCGACATGGTGCCTATAAGGAAGATGTTATGTGGAGGACATTTAACACAGCATTTTTTTTCTTTATTTGTCCCTCTCTCTAATTCTTAAACTAACTGGTTGCAACTTGTAACATCCTATACTTAATAATAATGGCAGTTCCCATAGATCTTAAGGGGAATTTATACTCTCAGTAGGGATGGTTGCTCTGATGGGATAAGTTTTTATGGTAGGAATTACTCCTATGGTTTTTATTGGCTTCACTACTTTCTGCAATGTTAAAAACAATGAACAAAGTAACAGAAGTCAACTCCAAATATGTTAAAATTGGATCTCTACTATATTCACCAATTATCTAGATTGTCAACATCAGTGACATTTTTACCGATAAGATGATAGATGACTCAAAGAAAATACCTCCTATTTTGAGTGCAATTCTACTGAATTCTATTGACAAGTAGCAACCAACAGTTGTGTACACTTCATTCATTCTTTCATTTAAGTTTTTGAATAAAAACCCACTGTGAGAAATGATACCCAAATTTGTACAATAGATCTAGGAACAACATAAATCCACTTTCCTGTATCTAATTTAAAAATGCATGCACAATAAAAATGTACATGAACTATCTCTTTATTCTTTTGAACTTCACCTTTCAGTAATGGAACATATTCTTCTGCTTTAAGATCAAATTCTATAGCAAATTCATCACTTCTCCCTACCCATTTAACTGCACCACTATTTGCCTCTATGTATATTACGTCTCCTGCTGTCACCTAGATTGGTAGACCACACATTATTTGGAATTGTGCATACAAAGTGAATATATGAAAATAAATCTCTTTCCAATTTCAATTCCAAATATATGCAAACCCCCTAGATGCTACCAATATCAGGAACCTTCATATCATAAATACAAGTATGCATAGGTGCAACTAGGTGCAAGTGCAGGAACAAGTGCAGCAGAAGTAAAATATTTTAAACTAGAGATGCAACAAGGGTAAAACCTTTCTAGACTAAAGGTGTAATAGTTTGGTTATTTTCCTTTGTAAAGAAGGAAGTTATCTGGCTATGGATGCAGCAGGAAATGGTGTGGAACTGATGGGGGATAGAAGAGCCCATGCAACTAGTTTCAAAATCTATACTATAAATGCAAATGTACATTTTATTTTATCAACACATCACACATAGTTGGATCTAGTTTTAGTTAATTGGTGCCTTTGACTGTTTTCAACCCAATAATGACATGGTTGATATTCTTTCGGTAACCACCTGTGGTGCTCTATGTTTCCTCTAGTGAAAGTTCTGTCACATGAACACATAATTTAACTTTAGAATATAAAAAAATTATTTGATAAAAATAATCAATTTGTATGAATTCAAAAAAAAAACAAGAGACCGATATGAGATGAAAAGGCCAGCAGAATATACCTAAACAGAGACTTAAAACTAAATCCTAATAAGCTAAAAGCAACCCATTCTAAAAATATAAGGAACTTTGGAATTCTCTGACATATTTTCTTGTTGCTAATGCTCTTTCGAATATTATTGCGGCTGGTGATTTAAACATCACATTGGATCCAAAAGAGAAAAAAAGGAGTTGTCTGTGGGAGAGATCCCATGCACAAAACGGTGGAGAGTTGTTTAAAGCAATTCAAGACAACTTGTTGCGGCTCATTTTCAAATGTTGATCATGACCAGTAATTTATATCACTATTGAGCAACGATATGTATTAGAAGTATAATTTTAGAATCATAACCATTGTATGGTCCAAATAAATTGTCATCACTTTACACTTGGATACATGCTATCTAATTTCGAGGGCCTTTCCATGTACACTCAATGTTCCTTGGATTGAAAACAAAAGAAGCTCCTTGTCAACCTCAATAGCCATAATATCTTAAGCTCTTACTTGCCTATTTCATATTTCTAAAGCTTAGCAATGTAAAACATTGTGTGTTGTGTTAGATAGTTTATTCACTAGCAGCTTTGCACCTAAACCCAGTATAGTTTGCTTCAAATATAATATGATTTTCGCTAGCATTGCTCACCACACCTTCAAGGAAGATAAGCTATGTAGCTACAGAAATCCTTATGGACTATTTTGTAAATAATTTCATATTTATTACCTAAATTTTAGATTTTCTAATGGTGAATATTGTTTGTGCTTTCAAATTTTAAATATGATATTCCTATACTAACTATAGTATCCAAAATTTGTAGGAGCAAAAGAAGATTTCCTGAGCAAATTTGAGGCGGAGTTAGGGCACATATTTGAAGATGAATTCAGCATGCTTTGCATGATATATGGCACACATTATTTATCATGTTATTTCATTGAGGTTTTCTGCAAATTGTGTATTTTACAATTTTCTATTTGTTGAGCCTTTGCCAAGTCAACCTGAAGCAGGGGCATCATGCTCTCATTCAAAACTTTAAAGGTTGGTCAGACCTGAGGGTCACGACACTAGCCAAAAGAGAGTGAATTATAATTTTTTGTAATATATTTGAAGTTTTCTCATAATTGTTAAACGTAGACTTAGAAGACTAGATTTAGAAGACTAGATCCATGAGTCATTAGGAGATAAGATTAAATTTCTATATTTAGGAATTAGTTAGAAAAATTGTAGGTAACTATTCCTTGAGTGGGAAATATTCATGTTTTTGTACATGTTGTAAGCCCATGGGAAGAGAGAGATAGGAAGATAGAGCAGGGGTGTTGGATTCATTTGGAAGAGAAGAAACACTGAAGATCTGGCCGAAAGAATGTGTTTTTGCAATATTGTAATGAATAATATTTCCATATGGTTGAATTGAGTACATTTATGTTTGATTGGTGAATGTTCATTTTAATATCTCTGCTCATGTGATATTGATGAATGTGTGAAGGACAGAGTAATTGTTTTATTCTTTAAATAAGTGCATGCTTGATTTATGGACGAATTTATTGAAGATAGCTAACGGATTAATTGACTTTTAAATTTGGAAATTGTATATAATTATTTATTGGAATAGAGCCCGGCATTGAAAAGGTAAGAGACTTATTATCTTGGTATTCCATTCAACTATATTCTAGATATACTTTGTGAGGTAACTCTAAAGAAGACTCAACATCTTCAAGAATCAATATTACCCTAGAGACTAAGAAAAAACATGTTGGGTTTTAATATGGTTTTTTTATTTCTAGAAAAATATCGCATTTTATAGCTTTTGGATTAAACATTGCAAATAATGGAGAAATTGATAGTGGGAAAAAGTTTTGTGAATTGAAGGCAGAGAATTTTTATGGTGTAACATGGGTGTAACTCACAAATCCATGGATCTTGCATTTAAGAAAATTTTGTAACCGACTGAGTTCAGCAACACAGAATTTTTGGAATTTATTCCTCCTGTTTAAGAATGTTAAATGAAGTCGTTAGGTAGCATTATTGATTTAATACATGAGTTTGAAGGTTTCTGAGTGAGTATCATCAAATCCGAAATAATCACAAACACTTGGTAAATTCTGGTAATGTTTTCCCTTTGATTTAACGAATTCATTGCTGTAACAAATCATTGTTTTGGTATTATTGACTGCTTTTTTCCAAAACAGAGAGTTTGGGATTCCAATTAATAGTGGTTAGATCATGTAATTTTTTCTCGATGATTCCGAAAGAAGAATGAATGCATTATGGAAGAGTGCAGGTGAGAAATCGGAAACAAAGTGTTACTGTATTCTCTGTATTCTTCACTACAGGATTTCTAAATGCCTGTAGCATTGTTAAAATTATAATTTTCTTTTCATTTGACTATTTAATTACAGGCTACAGTAAAGGGATTTGTGGGAACACACCAGGCATTGACAGAGGGGTGGATAATGATATGCAAGCTGAGGGGTTGGTTTGTGTCTTTAACCTGAGATTTGACTATTTTGGCCTAATTCCTGCATCACAATCCCTAATCCAATTTTTCCCCTTCTGGGTCAAGCTGCATGTTGGGTCTAAGAGATTTTCGTTTTAGTCCCTTTTTGGCTTCTTGTCGAGGGTGGTAGACTTCTATCACTATGTAATCTTTTCTCTAAGATTACATATTATTTTATAGAAGCATGAAACACACTATTAAGATAACAGACTGTTAGTGCCAGAAATTGCTCTCATACTACTAAAGAACAAGCCAACACAATCTCATAAAATAAAACTAAGTAAAACAGGTTTTTAGGGTTTTGGTTTTGCAGTTTGTAAACAAGAGGGTAAAAACTCATAAGGTTAAGACAAATACTAAATCAAGCAACAATATAAGACTAAGACGTATAATATATGAAACATAAACCAGAACATCATAAGAAAAATACTGAGTTTCATCCACAGTTCATAAGCATTCCATGTGAAATAACCTTAATCAAGAAATGAATTTATAAACTGAGTGATCACACCAATCAAAAATGAAACCAGCAAATAGGATAAAATGGGCTTATATATTGCATATATAACATAATCAATAATCCAAATTACATATGAGTTTTTGAACTTAGCTCTATATACAATAGCTTGATAGCCTCCCCTTGTACAAAATTTGAACCTCCTTCATTCTACAATCCTACTTTTATCTTGGTTACATCAAAAACAATTACCTAACTGAATAACTACCTTTTAGGTTAGACCATCAAATCACTTAACAAAGTAAAGTTGTTCAAACTAAACTAATTTCTTTACAAAAATTAACTAACAATACCTATCACTTAAAGCATTTTACAAATCTTTTGAAACCTCTGCCAAAAGGGATATCCCTTCCAAAGCTTGAGTCTTTCTCCTAGTTCTCTGCTGCTCAGCTTCTAGGTCTTCGACTCTTTTTTATAATTCTTGATTTTGTTGAGTTATTTCTTGAACAATCTGCTTCAGCTCTGCACATAGACTTTGTGTCTGCCTTCTTTCCTTCAATGCTTCCTTGGATACTGCAATTAACTCTTGGTAATGTCTATTAACCTCTTCTAAATCCTATCTTAATATTTTGTTGCCTACTACTAATCCTTCATTTGTTTCATGCAGGAATTCTGTCTGATACCTATATTGTTTGATGCTTCTTTGTAGATTCTCATTCTCAGAATCAAAACCATTTATTTCCAAAGCTGAAGACAATCCTTCTGGCATCCAAGGAATCTTCAATATCTTACAGATCTCCTCATCATTCTCTTCCTCTTGCTCTGTCATAGTTACAGGAATCCCTAGAGATTCATTACCTTCAAAACTACAATGAGTTAATGGCTCTGCAATGTTTTCTTCATCTTCATATAAACTTGTCATCACTGACTGCTGCTTCATCAAATCATCATGATGATGGCTAAAAATTACTTTCCTTCGAACCTCTTTTAACATCTCTGAGATTTTAGTCTCTGTTGAGGCTGAATTAACCTTCAAATGAACCTGTCTCTTACCTTTAACCTCTTTTTCATTCAATCTTCCATCCTCTTCTAACTCTTCTTGGTAAGAAGACTCTTCTATTACTGTGATTTTCTCCTGAGCTAACTTAGGGTTTAACAGATTTTTCATGTTCAATATCAATTTATTCTTAGGTCTGGTATTGGGTCTCCAGCCTACTCCTATCTCTCCCAACATGCTCAAAGTTTTTCCTTCTTGCTTAATGGCTGCAATTTGAATCACCTTTCTTCTGGCTCCTTGTGAAACCAACTTTTCTTCAGACTTCTCTTGTGAACTCTGTCCATTGTTAACCCTAGTTTTATCAATCAATGAACTTTCCTTTCTTTCTTAATGTACTCCTATATGGACCCGTTCTTGTTCTAATAGACCTTCATCTACACCCTAGTTTACGTCTTCATTTAAGGTATTTTCTACATGATCTAAATCCTTCTTTTGAACTTTTGATGGTTCAACTTCATTAGTTTTATTCTGCTGTTCACTTTCAAGCTTTTCAACCCTTTGTGTCAGAGAACTTTCTTGTACACTATCTTCTTCTACTTTGACTATGACCTCTTTCTTCAATTTTTTGACTAAGTTTTATGCTTTGTTCACTTGTATTTTCTTTGATTGGTCTTCTTTCTCACTTTGAAACCCAGACCAGAATAAAAAATAATCCCAGTTTTTCCCTTCTTTTGGAGCACTGTACTTATGATTAATTTTATCAGACTATGATGAAATATGGACTGCTTAATATGACCCTGATGCTCCCTTACTCTGCTAGACATCTTCTGCAAACTCTTAAGGAAAAATAAAGGGAGGTTCATCTTTGATTCTTGGTTTAAATGTTGCAGAAACCTGGAATGATATTTAAACATAAAGGCATATCTTTGTTCACAAGTTACATAGCTTTGCAAGATCTTGATTGGCTCTCTCCACTTTGCTTTGAACTTCTATATATGTACTCCTTTACCCCGATCTGTAACAACATTTGGCAGTAATTAATTCTCTGAATTAAAAAAAAAAGGCACCTTCTTGAACCAATACTCACCTTCATCAGCAATTCATGTAGTCTCTGATATTAACTCTCTAGTCAGCTCAATTTTTAGGGCATCAAAGGTGACTATGTCTTTTTCTAATCCTTGAGCAAATTTGTATGAAACCTTTGTATGATGGCCATCAATTTTCTCAAAATAATTCAACCAACTTGCTTCTAAAAATAACCTTGCATAGTTAGGGAAAGTTTGAGCCCAAGACATGTCTCAAGTCTCAGCCCTATTTGTTTTCCCACTTCTCTTCATTCTTGGTGATAGAACTTAATTGTGTTTTCTTTAGCAAAGAGTTAAAACTATTTTAAGGTTTATTATTTTAAAAGTCAACCATAAAATGAGAAAATTAAACCCTTGATATGAATTTTTCCTTCACAGACTGATAAGTATTTCGACCCTATTGACAGAATTGACTAACAATTGAGCAAAAATTGGGTTCATAAACTTCCATTCTTAGTTAACACCAATAAGTAATCCTCTGTCAAAGCGAGCCTGAACTCATGGAGCATGTAAGCAATTTGTTTCATACATGTCCTAATAATGAATTCAGTTGCTAAAAATATTCTTTCTTGTCCTCCCAGGTGTCCAATATCTTTCATAAGTCTGTCTTCAACTACCACGATTGCACCAATCACTTACCCTGCAAACCCTAAATGGCTAACTGTATTCATTCTTCAACCACGAACTGCTAGGTCTCAATACGGTTTCTATGATTTTTCATGCATTCAGTAAATGCATAATTGATAATGAATTTCCCTTATCATGCACAATCATTGTTGTTTAAATGATCTGTATCCTCTAACCTCCAGACAACTGCAATTCAAACAAATGATTTTTACCTCATCTCAAAACACTTGTCACAATGATTATTATGGCCCAAATATGTATCAATATCCTTGACAGGTGTGAAAAAATCCTCTCATGTGCAAATTTTGGAAATCACGAGCAAAATCATACCTTTTCCAAAAGGAACGATTTTCTTGTAGTGCCCTTGTTCACATTTTTTGTGCTTGCACTACAAGAATAACGGTTTAATGATTTTTTGACCAAAACTCAAAACAATGTGTTAAATTTTGGTAAATAGCTTTAAATAAGACCTTATAATATTTCTTTAGAACCTTTCATAAATACATACATCCTATAAGCCCATAAAAACCTATGAAATCTACAAAATTAAAAAGAAAACTTATAAAATCAATCATAAACAAAAATATACTAGCAAAAAACCAAGCTCAAAAATGTTAAAGCAATAAGAAAAATCATATTTTATGATAAGCATATGATTCAAACTAGAAAAAAAAAAGAATTTATAACACAGACAATCTTAGTTTAAACTTTATTGAAAGCTTAAATTCTTGGTGAAGGGTGCTAGCTATGGGTTGTGCATACTTAAAATGCATATATATATATCTATATCTATATCTATATCTATATAGATAGATAGATAGATAGATAGATAGATAGATAGATATAATTGTTCCTAGTTCTAGGAAAGTCTTATGGGTGGTAGGCTGCTATCACTATGTAATCTTTTCTCTCTATATATAAACTTTATAGACAACTTAAATTCTTGGTAAAGGGTTCTGACTATGGGTTGTGCATACTTCAAATGCATATATNACATACATGTGATAATAAGAATTCTTGATAAAAGAATAAACTTAGACTTGCTACAACAATGACGTACAAAATGCCACTTGCAGTAGAAAAAATCTATGATGAATGTTGGCCCAGGAAAGGGGCACAAAAAGGAATTTCACGTGCGCAACTAAGCACAATGCACTGCACGAACGATAGAATAAAAGGAAGATCATGAAGGACGAAAAGGGCCCGCGAAGGAAGAATAGAGAGGTGCACAGCAAAGGAAATACAAGCACGGAAGCACGCAAGGGGAAAAAAGCCTCAAAGCAACAGAGCATTCATGGGTGCGGAAGCCGGCTTAAGTCAGTGGATGCCACATGAGTGGAAGCACACTGTAAGTAAGGGCATTAGTGCCTCGTGTCGAGTCATGATCACCACAACTATAGCTTGGGGGAGCGGTTGATGGTGACAGGTAACGGACTTCCTGTAAGCAGTCGACCCAGTGTCGTCATGTAAAATGTTATAAATAGGAGAGATTTAATAGTTAGAAGGGTGCTTTTGGTTAGTCGTAATTACGGAATAGGTTTGATAGATGAGATCTATATACAGTTGCAAAAAATAGATCTAAGAGAAAGGTAATCAGGAATCTGCATGAAGTAGTGAGAATAGTGCAATGAGGAAGCTCTGCTAGAGCAGTGTAGATCCTAGGAAGGTCAATCTAGGCTATGTGTGTATTTGTAGGTAGTAGCGGTAGATTAGGAGAAATAAGACAGAGATCATGAGAACTATGAGTTTGAACTTAAAGACATATCTCAAGATCAGTTTGCATCTCACAAACTAAAGGTGCTATATCCTTTCTCATGCCATATGAAGAGAACCTTGGTGGTTTCTCCCAGATGGGTTTCCACGTTATTTCTTGTGTCTAAATGAATGATTGATGTGGTGAATGGTTGTGTGATTGATTACTAGTTTCTTTCCGTATAATTTTAAATGTAGTTCAGTTTCTATTAGCTTCTTGCAATTGGTAAATGGATGAACAAAATGCCTTGCTGAATTGAACTGTATAAATGTATATCATTCTGTATAATTCCCATTATGAATCTCAACTTAAGTCATAGAGCCAATTTATGTGGGTCAGTTGCGCCACACGATTTGCTCCAACTACGAGGGGGAAAGGAAATCCAGGTTTCACATGATAACATACAGTTGTGCTCATTCACGCAGAACTAACTCCTCTGTCTAGCCTCTCTACTACCTTCATTGAGCTCCTTTTTTGCAAGCCAAGGGACTATACTTCCCCAACAATCGTGGAAACATGGTTTCAGCTGTTACCCATCTATGAGATATCTCAAGTGAGACTACACCTACTGCACAGATGTTGCCGATGGGGCTTTCTCTATCGGGTCGGTATCTCGGGTAGTTGTTAGATAGATAGCCGTGTAGAACCTGGGTCGCGCGAGTGCGGAAAAGTGGCCAACAAATTGTTCCCTTGCTAGGAATTTGATTAAATCAAGGAGATGTTATGGCACTCAATGAAGGAGGATATAGAAGATCGGCTAGATGCTAGAATGCTGATGTTTGCGTGAGAAGACAGGTGAAAGCAAGAAAATGGATAGGGGGATTGCCATAGTGATTGAGTCGCACAGTTTGTGGAGCGGATATGTTGTGTAAGAGCTAGAAGTAATATGAAAGGTAGTAAGAAGAGATGTTCCCGGGAAGTTCTAAGGATAAGTTAGGCATTGGATTCTTGAGAAGCGGAAGGAGGTTTCCATCAGGAAAGAGGACAAAGGTAACAGGAGGAAGGAGAGCCTATAGCTTTCCTTGGGGGGGTGAATATGGATGTGAGTCATACCTAGACAAAGGATCCAGTGACGAAGAGGAGGATTATAGCCCATTTTCTGAGAGAGTAGAATCAGGAGGGTCTGTAGAATCGCCAAGAATAGGACATGACTACAGTATTCTAGAGAGATCACCTAGAGAAAGACCTATAAGCCCCTCACTTGAACCCCTTGTGAACACTAGCAGTCCTAGTGTCAAGATTGGTGAGAAAGAAATCCCATCAACAATCCACGTAAATCCTATAAACTCGGGAGGTCTAGTGAACAACCCCACCACCACCCTAATGGCAGGGACAGATGTTAGATTACCCACCTTTAATGGGAATGGAATAGAAGACCCAGAACAACATTGGTTTCTTTGTGAAGCTGTTTGGATGGTATGCTTAATACATAAGCCCAATATAAAGAAGGCATAGATGATCACGACTCTAAGGGGTCATGCCCTAGATTGGTTCATGAAATTTTGTGCCGCACTAGTAGGAACACCACAGAAGACTCTTGAGGAGATTCAACGGGAAACGATCTCAGAGTTTCAAAAGCCCCAATCGGAGTCCCAATGTATTACCGAAATCAAGGAAATTAAGCAGGCTCCAGCAGAAGCGGTATGGGACTTCGACTAACAGTTCAAAACATTGATGGCCAAGGTCACTTTCTAGATGTTGGATGTACAGCATAAAAAGTAGTTTATTGCTGCGCTACTGCTACATATAATAGGACAGCTCATGTAGCAGAAGATCACAACGTACATGGAGGCATTGGAGTTAGAAATGAAGCTAGAGGCTTCTCCCATAGGGTACAGTGTCACGGGAATGATACAGATTCAGTCTCAGTTGGCTAATCTATCTATCCAACTCCAAGATACGAAAAGGGGAAAAGAAGCATACAAAGACCTCTAGTGTACCTGATGTCAGACCAACGGACATACCAAAGATGAATGACCAGCATATATGAACTATGTCTTGTCTGGTGGGACAAGCCCATTGAATAGCCAAGGATTAACTTGGTGTAGTATATGCCAAACAAGAGGACACCAGGAGACCAATTTCCTGCTTATGCACAAAATGGTATGTACACCAACCAATCTATATTTTAAATTTTATAAATCTGTAGGCCATGATGAAAAGGATTGTAGGGCCTAACAACTCATGAGGGAGAAAATGGTAGATGCATATTTGATGAAGATGAAAGAGCAAGTAAATATTGAACAGACCCCATCTTAGTTCCAAGCTCCTCCCCAGTTTCAAGCTGCACTACAATTCCCATCTCCGCAATAGTTTTAGATGGCACCATTGTTTCATAATACGGCCCCGTATAACTTATACCAATAGTAGTACCAACAACCAGAATACCTGTTACAACCACCTCAAAGGGGGGATGGCAATTTCGGGGGCCGAGGAGGAGGAGGATTTGGTCGGGGAAGAGTGCCAGTTGTATGCCACAATTGTGGAGTACTAAGGAATTACGCTAGAGACTTCCCAGGACCTACAAGGACTTGCTTATACTACATAAAATATCACAGTGTGGAGAAATGCCCATAGCTCATCGCTTGATGGAAAGCTTAGACACTTGGACCAGCCAACTCAGTACCAAACCCTGCACCAAATGCTGCGCCAAATGATCCCAATCCGAATGCCAATATCAATATATAGATGATAGTCGCCAAACCACAAGAACCAAATGTGGCAGTGGTCATGAGGGGAGGTGCTACGACTGGTGTTGACCAATCTACACAGACAAACCCTATGATGTACGCGCAACCCCAGGTACGACCTGCCGCAAAGAAGAAAGCACCAATTGGTATTCAAGAAAAAAAGCACATATTCATGGATGTGTGTCCAAATATCATCGGCACAGAACAACCATCTACCTTAGGCCAAGCGAAAGATGTGCCTGAAACATTCCAGAATATATTTGAACAACAAAGTATGGACAAAATTGTAGATAAGGTTAGTAAACTTAAACCTTTCTTATCAAGTTGTTTAGCACTAATCAAGGATAAGGAAGCGATTGCAGAAATGGAAGCACTCATAGAAACACTTCCAAAGGGAGACCCTCTGCCAAAGAAGGTTAACAGTATCAATACCAAGCTCAATATAGGACAGGAACTTAGGATGACCATGCAAATTGGTGATTATTGTATGGACTATATCATCCTCAACCTAGGATCCAATGTCAACATTTTAATGCGCCAAACATGGGAAATAATGGGCAAGCCTCCCTTAGAATGGTCCCCCATTCAATTAAGGCTTGCAAATCAAGAAAAGGTTCTCCTTATTGGATGGTTGGGTCAAGTTCAAGTGGATATCAAAGGATTGCGCACTTTTGCAGACTTAGAAGTCATAGATATACTAGACAATACTACCCCATATCCTGCATTGCTTTGGATTGATTGGGAAATGGAAAATCAAATGATCATAAATTTCAAAAGAAGGATCCTATCATTTGAAGATGATGAGATGCAGGTCGTTGTGCCCCTTGACCCACTAGAAGGACCGAGGTATGTTTAGCCAGTATTCAACAAAGGGAAGGATGACCACCTTGACACCATGTACAATATAACTGCCCTTCAGGAAGACTATATTAATCCTACTGCAAATGGTAACCTAAGTTGGAAATGTGAGAGTTCATGCACATCATACTCAGGAGAGGCACTAGAGAACCGATTACATGAAGTCTCGTCAAGAAAATGTGCCAGGATAACTAACTCTGTTAGATGAGTAGGAACTCAGTCGCGACCACTACTCACATATGAAGGACTACCTAACTTGGCAGTGTTCTTGACTGAATTTGAGGAACTGGTAATAGAGCCATGGCGATTGTCTTCACTAGACTTTGCATTGAAAGCTACGCCCACACGATGGTGGGGCATGCATAAAAGCACCATAACTGAATGGCCACAATGCAAAAGGCTTCTAGAAGTAAGGTTTGGAGAAGAAATTACAACTGTAACCCAAAGATATACAGGGTTATCCAATCCTGTCGAACACTTGGAACAATGTTCCACAACATTCTCGAACTACCCTCGTGAGGAATGGGTTCATCATTTCATCCATACTCTTGAGATGGCGCCATGAGACTGGTATGCATCTATGGAGTTGCGGCAAGAGGCAAGGGAATGGGAATAAGTTGTGCAAAAATTAACTTACACATTCCATTTTGAAAATGAACAACCTACAGTTGATATTGCACTGAAAACTATTAAGAAAAAAATATTTTCCTAGATCCCACTGGAGATTCTGTATTCTCAACCTTGTGCAGTGCATTCCCAACAATGCTGTGAGACAGTCCAACATTACATGACATGCTATAATCTCTCTGGGGACCCAGATGATGATCCGACCAACATCAATATTCTAGAATCAGAACGATCACGCGAGGTAGAAGGAAGCGACATTTCTAGTGAATAGTCCATTAATCCGCTAAAGATTAAAATAGTTAACATTGGATTAGAGGAAAATCCAAAAGTTGCCAACATTGGAGACTACTGGGATGAAGAAATAGTAGCCAAAATCACTGATCTATTACATTAATTCTAGGACCTATTCCTGACAAATTTCAAGGAGATGAAGAGAATAGTAGGAGATTTGGGAGAAATGAAAATTCCACTCAAACCCAATGCAAGGCCAGTAAACAATGGCCATACAGATTAAACCCGTGTTATAAGGAGAAAGTAAAATAAGAACTGGATCACATGTTGGAGGTAGGAATTATTGAACCGATTGAAGATTCAGAATGCATAAGCCCCATAGTCATCTAGGACAAGAAGGGGACAGGTGAAGTCAGAATCTGTGTTGACCTGAGGAAACTAAATGATGCCTACTTGCATGATCCATTCCCTACACCATTCATGGACGAGGTTTTAGAAAGCGTTGGTGGACAGGAAATGTACTCATTCATAGACGCATTCTCAGGATACCATCAGGTCTGAATTACACAAGAATATCGACACAAGACAAACTTTGTAACATAATGGGGATGCTACCAATACACGGTAATGCCCTTTGGCCTTAAAAATGCCCCTACTATTTTTTCTAGAAGAGTAGTATCTGCTTTCAAATATTTCATTCATAAGTTTCTTGAAGTATACTTTGATGACTGGATGGTCTATGGTATGGCAAGAGACCATATTGAAAATTTGTGCATGATGATGGAGAGGTGTCGCCAGTATCAAATTGCACTGAACTTGAGAAAATCTATATTTTGTGTACCATTTGGTGTGGTGCTAGGACATGTAGTATGCCGCAATGGGATCCTGGTCGACCCCGCGAAAGTAGCAATTATCCTGGACTTACCTCCACCCACATCAGTCACACAACTCAGGTCTACATTGGGACACACTGGGTATTGTAGGAAATTCATAAGAGGGTATGCAAAGATAACTACACCAATGGAGAAGCTGTTAAAAAAACATGCCAAGTTCGAGTGGAATGAAAACTGCCAAGAGAATCTGGATAAACTGAAGGGTAAAATGGCTACTGTACCAATATTAATGTTTCGAAATTGGAAAAAATAATTCCATGTACGTGTTGATGCATCATCGATTGCACTTAGCATAGTCTTAACCCAACCAGGAGATGGCGCAATTGACCACCCGATCACATTTGCAAGTAGGAAACTATCAACGACAGATAAAAATTATACCACAACTGAAAGAGAAGGGCTTGCAATGGTCTATGTGCTACAAAAATTCAGACATTATCTATTGGGTGGACACTTCAAAATGTTCACTGGGAATTCTGTGCTAAAATACCTGGTCAATAAGCTAGTGTTGGGGGGGGGGGAATCTGCCGGTGGCTCCTCCTATTTTAAGAATTTTACTTTGAAGTCATTGTGAATCCAGGATGACTAAATGTTGGGCCTAACCACTTATCGCGAATTGAAAGTGGGGACGAACCCACCAACCTAGAGGACAATATACCGGATGCAAAACTATTTTCTATAGATGTCGTCGAGAAAGAATTCGATGTGATTATACACTTACTTAATATAGGGTATGCACCTGAATATTATTCAACATGGAAAAAGAACATCTAGTTGTCAAGGCCTCAGACTACATGCTAATTGCACGATAGATCTATAAGTTTGGATGGGATGAAATACTGCGAAGATGTGTCTTTGAGCATGAAAGACAATGGGTAATGGCAGAAGCACATGCGAGTGTCTCAAGAGGACACTATGTTGGGAAAGAAACAGTGCGCAAGATTTTGCAAGCTAGACTCTAGTGGCCAACGATACATATGGATACAAGAAAATACTGTCATAATTGCGATAAGTTTCAAAGAACAGGGAAACCATCATGACATGATGAAATGCCACTTGCGCCACAAATTACACTGCAGGCCTTTGATAAATGGGAAGTGGATTTTGTTGGCCGTATCAGTCCACTGGAAAAACAGACTGGTGCATGTTATATCATCACTGCTACATATTACTTGCAAGATGGGCAAAGGCTGCAACTGTAAAATATTGTACTGCTGCAACTGCAGCCCACTTCCTCTTTGAGAACGTCATCACAAGATTTTGTTGTCCCAAAATCCTAATCAGCGACCAAGGGATGCATTTTTTCAATAAGCTAATTGTTGAACTGACTGCAGAATTCCAAATCCAACACAAGAAAACAACACCCTTCCATCCTCAAGAAAATGGAACTGTCAAGGAATTCAACAAGGTACTCGAGAATGTATTGACCAAAATATGCAATGTGCACAGAGATGACTGGGACTAGAAAGTCTCAACAATATTATGGGTTTATAGGAAAACATGCAAACGACTAACTGGATACGCCCCTTTCCATTTTGTCTATGGACAAGTGCCCATGGAGTATATTTTCCTAAGCCTATGAATTGCTACTCTAATGGAGATGACAGATACTGGCACTGTAGAAGAGAGACTGGTGCAGCTGGTTCAAATGGAAGAAGACCATTTTATTGCAGGCTTCCACCAAAATGTGGAAAAGAAGCGGTAGAAAGCTTGGCATGACCACCACATCACAACAAAGAAGTTCAAGGTTGGTGGACTTGTTCTGATGTATGATAGTAAGTTTCTTAAGCATCCGGGTAGGCTCAAAAAGCACTAGTTAGGTCCATACGTAGTTGCACATATTACTGAAGAAAGCATAGTAAAACTACATAAGATAGATGCAACATTGGTCACAGGCACGATCAATGGGAGTCGATTAAAACCCTACCACAATGACTACGGCACGATACCATAAAGCCGTGATGCACAAAAAAAAAGGAAAGACTTTTCACAAGACAGCTGGCCAAAAGTGACAAACAGCTAGCAGGCATTGATAGCCGGTAAGGGCATGGGAAATTTGAAAAAGATCTGGCACCACTAAACCTTCAGTAGTATTCAAGCGGAATGCTCGAGGAAAAAGGCGATCAACGTTTTGGTCCCATCTAGTAGAGTGCCTTAACTGCCCTGGAAAATGCATAATGGATCTTAAGCGTGCAAAGGACGAGCCCATGTGATCTGCCAGAGGGTCCTTCACTATGTCCAGTCCACTTAAAGACTCATCACCTATAATCCATCCTTATTGTCCACCATATAAATTCTACATTCCTTTAATGAACCAGAAATACAAAGAGCCAAGCTTGCTGCACACACCAAGCCATCCTTCAAAGCCAAAGACCTTACGTAGTAAAATATTCCAGCCATAGTGAGCACTCTAGTAAGGACACCTTAAACTGGTTTGGCCACCCAAGAAGATGAAGAAGACTCAAGAAAAGTCAAAAGTAGTACCAAAGCTAAGGATCATCAAAAATCCATTGGAGAATCTGCCGCATCCATCAAAAGCAAGAAGTTAGCTCACATCAATCACTGCCTCCTGACCATTAGTGCAACCAGAGGGAGCCTAAGTTTTTATCGCTATGAAATCCTTGAATACCGACCCCCCAAGTTCCTCTGGCCCTAGGTAAAATATACCTAAAGCTCATAGAGCCAACCCAGTTCAGCCATCATCATCAGAAGAAAAGCTCACTGAAGAAGAGAAGAACTTACTGCTACCCTATGTATCACCCAGGAGGCCCGGTGCTATAGTAGTAATGGTGAACATTCCAGAGCTATTAGAAGAACCCACTATTCTAGAGGGAATCACAAAACCCCAGGACGACCCAAAACCCCAGGATTCTATTTTGACCAAGCTTCAGGTATTAAATTTTGAATACTATGATACTCGGAAGCTAGACATCTCCAGAGATCAATTCGTGGAAGTAAAAGTCGTCCGTCCACCAGAGGCAGATGTTGTCTCTACACTAGAGTATGCGCATGGATTGGAGCAGTCTGGTATATTAAACCTGCTCCTTATACCCCATTTTGGCCGCTCTATACCAGTAGACATGTGGTTCCATGGTGGCTACCTTTGGATGAACAAACCTTATGAGGTGACGGTGGACTTGATTTCGGCCATTACGGGTCTGTCGCGGAAGGGACTCGACCTGACCCTATACTTGCATAATGAGGGGGGAAAGACATAAAAAAATGATATGAAGGCCAAGTATCAACTCCTTTATGGTGAAAAGGGTTTTATCATAAGCTCCATTGAGGATAGTTCGGTGCAAGAAGTAGCAAAGATCTTATGTAGCAAAGTCCTGTGCAAGATGAGGTTGGCTGAGTGCGTAGCTGCAATAGTAGAACTTGCAGAAAAATGTGTACATGGGGTGCAAATTAACTGGTCCTTGTTCATCTTAAATGAACTGCTGGATGATGCACGAGAAGCACAGGAATAACCCATAGCTAAGTTTCACTTCTCCTGGCTCTTAATTTTAATTTGTTTTGCAGTATGGGATTTGCCACTAGACTATCAACCTATGGATATCCCCATATAGTTTCTTGGAAGGCCTTTCCAGAACCTCTAGGACCATAAGGAAAACAAGTGCAAGACTGATTCTAGAATTATATTTTTCCTACAAGGATAAAGGCTCCGACAAATAGTGCAGACGCAGTACCGGCTGACTCCTACAACAGTTGCAAAGTACCCGTTCATTCAATTCCATGCAGCACAACACAACATCATCTTACAACCGCATGGGGAACCCAAGAAGCGAGCCCTTCTAACATACTTCATCCTAAGGATCTGTACATTAAGAGAGAAATCAAAGATTGGCCTGAAGAGTGGCTTACCCATCAATAGAAGGTACCTACATGACAGCAAGTCCCGCAAGAGGATCCACCAGAGAACCCAAGCCAGCATGGCACCAATACCAGTACACAGGAGCCCCAGGATGGCTCCCAAGAAGATGAAGTGGAAGATGTGTGCGATCTACCCAATGCCAACCTAGAAAACCCTGCTATAAGTGAGGAATTGAGCGGTGAGCAAGCCAGGAAAAAGAGGGGTAAGCCGCCCATGCAAGAGGAGGAATATGAAGAGACATTGACCTTCACATATAGCAAGAGGTAGAAAGTTAACCGGCCCTATGTCAGAGACATTCCAGATGTGGACTTGACCCTTCTGTGTGACGCCATTTCCGAAGTAACAAAGAAAACTTTGGGAAAGCTTGTGACTAGGAAAACCAATTGGATAGCATCCATCACCACAAATGTTAACCAACTCGCGTGGACTATCACTGAAGTGCGAGACACCATGCAGGATGGAACCCATGGTGTCACCCAATCAGATGCCTTAGCCATTCCAATCATGATCCCACACCTAATGATAGAAATGCCTGTGGAGGAACTATTTAAGAAAGGAGAAGAAAGTGAGGTAAGTCTCCATAACTTAGACACATTGATTTTAAATTTTTCAAAATTAACTTTGCCACAAATGTACTCTATTCAATAGGCCACTACAATAGAAATTAGAATCTGAGAAAGTACAGCTGCATCTCAATAAGCTAAGGCAACCAGGAAAGCAAAGGAGCGAAAGAAAGTTATCAACTGCCAGTGGATAGACCTGGCCACCCAATCCCAGAGACAAGATTTGCTAGAACAAGTAATAAAGGATGAAGTGACGCAACTCTTCGATGAGGAAGTAGATTATGAGGTCGAACTGGTGCATCAATTGAGATGTCTATCCAAGCTAGTTGTAGAACTCCAGAAAGAGATCCAGGAAATCAAAACCAACCCATAGTTGTTGGGATGCGTACTGTAAAGGATCATTAGTTTTGGTAACTCCGTGGTTGTTGAGGAAGTTTGTAAGCGGAGTTACGGGTCAAAACAGTCTTAGGGGTGTCGGGGTAAGTCAAAGCCCCTTTTTGTAATAAACCCATGGTTTAAATCCAGGGTTTAGGGTTTTGGGTGCCCATGGTTTGAAGCCATGGTTTTGTAATAGCGCGATGTATAAATAGGCATTTTTGTAAATAAGAAAAGTTAGGCTTTTTGATGTAAAGAAATAAAGGTGAAGCTAACGCTGATTGTGTAAGGAAAGGTTAAGTCCCAACTGTGTGCATGGACGACCTCTGCAACTGTGTGCGCAGAGGGTTTTTGTAAGAAGATTAAGGAAAGATCTGCAGCTATGTGCGCAAAGGCCTGCAGCTGTGTGCGCAGCTTGAAAGGACTGAAGGGATCTGCAGCTGTGTGCGCAGATCAAACTATGGTTTTGTAGCACGTTGAATAAAACACAGTTTTTGTGGATGTAGCCCCTACACTGGGGTTGAACCATGTTATATCTAGTGTTGTGGTTTCTTGTGTTGTTTCTCTTTCTGTTGTCTTTTATGCATTAATAATTGTATACATTTGATAAATTAGATCACTGCTAATAACAAGCTTCGCTGTGAATTCCCTGTAGTGGGTTAAACAAGTCACGGTTGTTATCTATCTGCGAAGTTGTATATGAGTGAATGCTAAAGCTGCGTAATTATTGATTAATAAGTTTATTAAAGGCCAAGGTATAGTAATATCCCTCTCTACTTGCAGAAACCTGATTTTGCGGCACCCGATAGCTGTTTCGGGTGAGACTGCAACCTGCGCGCAGGTTGTTGCCGAAAGGGCCAACACTGTGGGTCTTTTGTTGGTGCGACATAAAAGGATTAAACCCGGGTCTGCCCTATTTCCCAACAAATTGGTTCTGTTGCCGGTTGAACTGAGTATTTGCTCAAGAGGGGTTTCGTCGTACCTCGAGGGCTATGTTCTGGAGGCCCTCTGTGACGAAAATTGGTGATTGGTTTGCTGAGACTTATCTGGAATTCGTGCGACAAGAGAATACAAATCCGCATTGTAGCACATGTGAATTTTTACAAAGGTATGTTTTTTGTGATGCTTATGAAATTTTCTTTGGTAGTATCCACATAGAGTTGCACCAATGGTTGTCTAGGTTCACAGAGAGAAGGACGAACTTCCAAGATCGACGGGTTCCCATGTGGACCCCCGCAAGGGTCAATCTTGTGCAACACGTGAACAACGAGGTATCCCATGCTGTTGATTTCTGGATGACACAAACATTGGAAGCCTTCATGACAGAGTTTTCCATTGACACAAGTACCTCCTTTAGCGAAGCTGAACGACAGTTCTTCAAAGGCCCCCATGGTTTGAATTCATTCAGCTTGAGGATTAAAATACTACTGGCTGAAAAGGGTATATTGTTGTTTGAATCAGACTTCTAGCTTAGTAGTACTAACATATGTTTGCAAGTGATAATACCTTCGATGAGCAAAGTGGTTTGCTGCGAAGTGGCACAAGGTACAAGAGAAATTTTGACTCCTATTCCTTAGGTCAGGCTACCGCGTCTTCCCCTGTACATCCTGGAGAGTCAGACTCTGAAGAAAACCCTTCGGTTGGAAACCCCCCGGTCACCCCACAGCGAAGCTCTGTTACCCCTGAAATCCCGTCCTAGTCTGACAGTCAACCCAGTCCGAGTATTCCGGCCATAGGTCAATCTGCCCCTGTAAACCCCCCCCCATCGACATTCTGTCCCCCTCCCAACCCTCCCAGAACCTCCATGGCCCACCTAGCTGATGACATCAAGCTGCCCATCTTCAAAGGCACGGGATCAGAAGACCTCGAACAGTTCTAGTTTTTATGTGAAGCAGTATGGAATGCGAAGAATATTACAGACCTGGATGTGAGAACCGCATAGCTCATTACTTCTTTCCGGGACTGGGATTTGACCTGGTTCATGAAATTCTCCAGTACTCAGAACCCTACTTTAGATGAGATTAAGGCAGCCATCACCAAAGAATTTAAGAAGCCTAAATCAGAATCGCAGAGCATCACTGAACTAAAAGAGATTCAACAGCGGCGCGGCGAATCCGTGTGGGACTTTGACCAGAGATTCAAAGTTCTACTAGACCAAGTCAGCTTTACCATTAGTCCTGCATAGCACAAGGAATGGTTTATCACAGAATTACTTCCACATATCAGAACTCCGCTCATGCAACAAAAGGTTGCTGACCAGCAAGAGGCTCTGGAAATTGCAATGAAGCTAGAGACCACCCCCGTCAGAGATGATTCTGGTATTGCTCAAATCCAAGCGCAGCTAGTAGCAATGGCCCTGGAGCTTCGCAACATGAAGAAGGCTAAAAATAGTCGAGAGGATATCTGGTGTACGCAATGTCGGACAGAAGGTCATAATAGGGACTAGTGCCCCGTGGTCAGAACTTACCTAAGTACGGGTGCACCAAACCAATTCAATCCCGGTGTTCTATATTGTGAGATTTGTCGAACCACTGGCCAACATCGCCCTGAAAACTGCCATCTTCTCCAGTGATATGTTCAAGTTCCCAAGAACCCCTACTGCAAGTTCTGTAAGTCAGTAGGGCATAATGAAGAGGAGTGTCGTAGCTATGACCTCATGAGAGAGCACATCTCTGACGCCTACCGAGTGCAAAATGAAGCCCAGAATAATGATGTCTATGCTTACTACAGCGGTGCCTCTGGACGAGGTGCCTTTGGAGGTCGCAGCCGTGGTGGTATGACCAGAAGAGGTAGAGGCCAGGTTGTGTGCTATAATTGTAACCAAGCTGGCCACTTTTCTCGCGACTATCAAAACCCCACCATAACCTGTCGATATTGCCACGCAGTCGACCATGTGATTGAACAGTGCCCCCAGCTCATAGCCAAGATTCAGGAACACAGCAGTGGCCCCAGCCAGAGTATTCAGTTGATTTTCGTTGAGCAGAGACCTGCCGTAGCCATCAATGTGGTCACCCGGAGTGGAGCTACGACGCACATTCAGAATACGCAGAAACAACCTGTTGAGGTGTGCACGCGTAAGGCCTCCGAGAAAGACCAAGCACTAGTCAAGGTGACCCAGTGCGATATTGTTGACTCTCACACAGCAGCCGTACCTGCGCGGCAACATCAGCCGGACTCGCAGCCACAAGATGCTTTGACGGATAAAGTAAGTACACTCTCCTCATTTTTATAGAGTTGTATGAAACTCTTGAGGAATTAGAATGCTTTAAAAGAGCTGCAAAAAGTTCTTACTGTCACAGACCCTCAGAGAGGAGTTGATCAGGAGAAAACTGTTAGTCGTGTCCGAAGAACGGGGAGGGAAATGAGATTGAATGTTCAGATAGGGGAATATGATATGATTGATGTCATTTTGGATCTTGGATAAGAAGTTAATGTCCTTCCCAAGCAGACCTAGGGACAAATGGGAAAACCTTCCCTGGCTTGGTCACCTATACAACTGAGATTAGCTAACCAGCAAAGGATTGTGCCCCTCGGGAGACTTCTTAGTGTTCCAATAGATATGGATGGGATAAGTACTCTAGCGGATTTTGAAGTTATTGAGATCATTGATGACAGCAACCCTTATCCAGCCCTGTTGGGAATCGAGTGGGCCATGGCAAATGATGCAATCATCAACCTTAAGAGGAGACAGATGACCTTTGAGGGAAATGGTCTGCAAGTTATCATACCCCTCGACCCATCCCAAGGAGAAAGATATATAGAACCGATCAGAGACGAAGGGGAGCAGGATACTCTAGACCACATCTACAACATTACAGCCAAGGAAGAAGATTATGTCGAGCCTGATGCCAATGGCGTAATGGATTGGCAATGTGATAGCTCCTGCATGTCTGATTCAGACGATGGTCTAGAGAATTGGCAGAATCGACTGTACGAGCTACATGGCCATAGGTGCGCGCAAATCACTAAGTCTCTTAGATGCCTTAATGCGCAGCCCAGAGAGTTGCCTACACATGTTGGGTTGACAGACCCTGGAGAATTTATTGCACATTTCTCAGAACAGGTACATAAGTCACAAAGAATGCAGACTCTGGAGACAACATTAGGAGCTACAGCAGCATGGTGGACCGATCACAAAAAGTCTACTCCCAGTTGGGGAGCCTGCCAGAAATTTCTGCGCCTCAGATTCATAAACCAATTCCAAGAGGTGCAAAGTAAGTTCCATGGGCAGAATAGCCCTTAGGACCATTTGAGGCAATGTTATGCATCATGGGAAAACATGCTTCGTGAGGAGTGGGTGCATAAGTTCATGCACACCTTGGTACCTATAGCAAAAAACTAGTATATGGAGGCCGCGCTCCGACACGGAATTGAATACCAAACCAAGGGACATAACCAAGAAGCCAGTCCATCAAACCTAATAGTCCTGTCACTGACATTCCCAGGACGAGTCGAAGGGAAATATTGTGCCGAGGGTGCTGGTTGTCATGAAGCTCAAACCATGATTCTGTCGAAGACCAAAAACACAGCGAGGCTTAAAATCTGACCGTTGGGAAGCAGCCAAATTGGCAGTGGTAGTGCTTTAATTGACTTAAATGCCTGTACTAAGAAGATTATCGGAAATCGAGCACCACTTGGACAAGATTTTCGTCAGCTTTGGTGCCTTCAATGCACCGTCCTGCCCAATTTGATTGATGGAGTGTATAAGAAGATGCCTAAGTTAGGGAAAATTGTATTCTGCATTTCTTTAAGATTTACGAGTGAACCCATGACAACAGAATGAGAGCTTGACGATTTAGTAAGAGAATTAGAGAAAGAGGGTCTGATAAGTTGCTCTAATCAGCCGCCTGCCTCTGCTCCCTGTGAAGAAGCTCACCCAGCACCACCACGGCCGATGAAGACATGATCTACCAGGAAAAATTCCAGAACTGAAGTTCACTCCAAGCGAAACCAGGACCGGAATAGGAAAACAGGGCAAACGCCAGTAGATCATCCTATGGATCCCCCCAGTTCCACACAGGTCCCGACCGAGGGTAGGGAGAACATTGCACCATCGCAGCCACCGTATCTACAACCTGTTTGACCAGGCGCCGAGCTACCCCATCGAACAAAGCAATTCACATTAACCACACCCTCGCTGCCACAAGGAGTTCAGCTGATCGGAAGTATGACAGGGAAGATCGATCAGCTTAAGTACAGCGATCACGACACAAATGACCATGGCAAGTTTCCACAGTTTGCACCAGCAGAATACTTGTACCACGTCAAATACCCAGATAATAATGTGACACTACTGGAAGTACAACTGTGGGATGCGGGCCTGGATAAAGCTGGCCTACTCAAGATGCTTGATATTCCACATTTCGGTCGTGGAATACATGTGACTGTAGTGGCCAAACAGTTGCTAGAGTTAGTGCATGACGACTATTTATGGGTAGGGGACCAGCAAATTCCTATTGACGCCGCACTCATCCATAAGATCACAGGTTTACCAATGGCAGGACCTAATCCGGGAACTAAATTTCCTTCAAAACATGAGGATACAAAGCTCACACAAGCTATGAAAGAGCGATTTGGCCTGACAAAGGGGAAACGGGGGTATCACACTTCCACGATTCGGGAACAGAACATTCGCTTTGCAGCTGAACTCTTAGCCTGCAAACTCATACGGAAATGCAAGCCAACTGAAGTACCTGCTCCGGTTATCCAGATTTCTATGAACTGCACTAAGGGGTATACTTACAATTGGGCCGCATATCTTGTGAAGGAATTCCTGGAGGATGCCCGCGATGCACAGGAAAAAGGTAGACCTTTTCATTATTCCTGGCTATTAATACTTATTGCATTAGTTGGGTGGAAAGAACCCACCGAAGCGCAGTTTGTAGAATTAAACCCAGGCATGCTGGGGGCAGCGAGGTATGCCTCCCTATGGATATCCTCAGATAAGGTATCTCAGTAGATGACGAACACTCTGTTCGTCTTTTATGCCATGAGTATCCACTATGAGATTGTGCGAACACCACGGCTTACCAATGAGTTGTTCTCTAAATATGAGGGCACCACAAACTTCAGTGCCGATATACATCATGTTTTCATTCAAGCCCGTGCAGATCCACAACATCAATGGTTTAAATTACCATATGTAGTTACCGAACCAGATATTAGGGGTATAGTTCAGCAATGGCAGGCTGACTGGTTAAAAGATATAGGAAAAAAACCCTATATTCCAGTTCCCCTAGCTACCAATATTAGCGCAGGTACCAGTCACGCGCAGCAGCAAAACCCATTAGAAGATAGCGAAGACCTAAGTGATTCGTAGCTGGATGGTGACGGTCAGGGCGGAGATGGCGGACGGGACGACCAGGATGAGGAGTCGATCAAGACCATATCAGATCCTAACCCATCCACCAAGTGCAAGTCACCAGACGTAGTAGAGGTAAACAAGCCACAGTCCCGCAAAAAGTCAAAAGCGTCGAAGGACAAAAATATTGAAGAAGAAGCCCCTATAATGCTGGATGAGCTAGAGCAAGCTCTAGAAAAATCTATGGGAACGATTACGAAACAATGGTCAGAGTTTATGGAACTACATCTTGCTGGGCTCACAGGTATAGAAAACAGGGTTTTGGAGCTCAAAGAGTTAGCAGCAAAGTCAGCGACTAGTACTGCGACAAGTAGTACTACAACACCCATGCAGCAGGATATTAGGCAATGGCCACCCCAAGATAACCGAGGCCAAGTATCAAGAACGGCTCTGATCCTGACCGATGCAGATTCCCGGTCACAAATGAGTATGATCGTAGGGATCGATTATACAAAAATGTCCATGTCAGAATTACACCTCTGCCAGCTCGCTATTACAAAGGAGATCCATGCACGAGACCAATTATCCCAAATCCAATTGGGAGATACCATCAAACAAAACAAAATGTTCACAACACGAATGGAAGAAGTAGCACAACAGAAGAAAGAGGCTGAACATAAAACAACTACACTGATGCGAGCACTGGACGAGGCATGTCGGAGTCTCTCTGACTCCGACATACAAGGAGAAGAGGAACCAGAACAGAGAATCGCTAAGCTGAGAGACTATGCCCAGCAGTCTCGCAGCGAGATTGAAAGGTTGAAGACAGAACACCAGCACCAGATCGCAGAACTTCAACTGTGCATCCCTCCCGAGACTCCACCAGAGGCCCGAGAATAGCGCCATAGGGACATCAAGGCTTCAGCAGCCAAGATATCAGATAATGTGACCAGCGTCGCAAAACTGATGGAATACAACATCGAAGCATGGGTGAACCTACAGGACCATCCAGATGTAGGCAAGATCCAGGAAACCATCAAGTTGTGCCAGGCCAAATTAGATGCAGTCAGAGTAGAAATCAAGACGCTGCCACCTATGCAGAAGATGGATAAAGTAAAGCGCGCAAGGAACTTCAGCAGGAAATTGAGTCCTGCAAGACGAAGGTAACGCAGCTGGAGAATTCGCTATAGCCACTGGTTGATGAAGCATTGGAATTGACTAATACTGTAGAGAGCCAGCTCAAACTTTTGAAGACCTACGACACTTTTGCGCAGGTACGGGATAACACAGAATCATCCTCAGTGTTACAAGAGTTGGTGGAAACGGAGAAAGCAGCTGACGACATACTACACAACCTCACCAGTCGCTTCCAGACCCTCACACAGAATATTCTCCCACCAGAGTCGTCGCAGAGTGTCCCGGGACGGGCCACTAGTGAGTCTTAGGGGCCTGTTGGGATGCGTACTCTAAAGGATCATTAGTTTTGGTAACTCCACGGTTGTTGAGGAAGTTTGTAAGCGGAGTTACGGGTCAAAACAGTCTTAGGGGTGTCGGGGTAAGTCAAAGCCCCTTTTTGTAATAAACCCATGGTTTAAATCCAGGGTTTAGGGTTTTGGGTGCCCATGGTTTGAAGCCATGGTTTTGTAATAGCGCGATGTATAAATAGGCATTTTTGTAAATAAGAAAAGTTAGGCTTTTTGATGTAAAGAAAGAAAGGCGAAGCTAAGGCTGATTGTGTAAGGAAAGGTTATGTCCCAGCTGTGTGCATGGACGACCTCTGCAGCTGTGTGCGCAGAGGGTTTTTGTAAGAAGATTAAGGAAAGATCTGCAGCTGTGTGCGCAGAGGCCTACTGCTGTGTGCATGGCTTGAAAGGACTGAAGGGATCTACAGCTATGTGCGCAGATCAAACTGTGGTTTTGTAGCACGTTGAATAAAATATAGTTTTTGTGGACGTAGCCCCTACACTGGGGGTAAACTACATTATATCTGGTGTTGTGGTTTCTTGTGTTGTTTCTCTTTCTGTTGTCTTTTATGCATTAATAACTGTATACATTTGATAAATTAGATCACTACTAATAACAAGCTTCGCTGTGAATTCCCTGTAGTGGGTTAAACAAGTCACGGTTGTTATCTATCTGCGAATTTGTATATGAGTGAATGATAAAGCTGTGTAATTATTGATTAATAAGTTTATTAAAGGCCAAGGTACAGTAATATCCCTCTCTGCTTCCAGAAACCTGATTCTGTGGCACCCCATAGCTGTTTCGGGTGAGACTGCAACCTGCGCGCAGGTTGTTGCCGAAAGGGCCAACAATGTGGGTTTTTGTTGGTGCGACATAAAAGAATTAAACTTGGGTCTGCCCTATTGCCCAAAAATAGCCCGGCATGCCCCCGCAAGTGCTGCAACAAAGGAAACAATCAGTAACTCAAGTTGTTTCTCGGCTAAGGAAAGCCAAGAGAATTTGTACAGAAGCAGTGGAAACAATTGCTACAACATGGGAGCAGCCCATCGATGATGCAGTGGCAGAGAAACTTGTCGAGCAAGCACAACAAGCAGACTTACAAATCTTGGCACTGAAAACCAAGATTAAGAAGCCTCCAATGAAGGAGAAAATCGCAAGGGGCACTGAGCTTAAAGAGCTCCTCGATAAGGCCAGAACCTTGTGGGACAAGGAAAGCATGCGCAATAAGGAAATGGATGAACAACAAGCTGAACCCAAGCGGATAACAAAGTTAGTTCAGTCGGTTCAACAGTGAATCTATGAGTTCACTCACACACTGGCTAGTACCTCATTAGAACACCCAAGCAACAGTATAGTGAAGGAACTCGAGCAGCAGGCAAATGAAGCTTGCCAAGATATAGAATGGATTACACCTATTCTGGCCCAGTTCCAGCAAAACATTGGCGATGCAGCCCAGCTTGTAGGGAAAAATATAGCCGCAGTGGAGATCATGAAAGAACTAAGAGAAGAAGTAGGAGAAGAAGAATGTAACACAAATAAAGGCACATAGGAACATGGTGCAAAGAAATCTAGGGGCACAGAATTATCAAAACATGATGAAGAGGAAGTCGAATATGCCCAAGTCAAAAAAAAAAAAATCAAAAGATACCGCGCAAGTTGAGTCGGTCATATATCCTTTGCTTTGTGGCTCGGGACGAGCCACAGGTGAGTGTTGGGGGCCTGTTGNGCCCAGGAAAGGGGTAGAAAAAGAAAGTTTGCACGTGCAACTAAGGAAAATGTGCCACGCGTGCGATAGAAGAGAATGAAGATCGCAAATGATGAAAAGGGCCCATGAAGGCAAAACAGAGAGGTGCGCGGCAAAGGAAAGACAAGTATGGAAGCGTATAAGGGAAAAATGACCTGAAAGTGACAGGGAAGTCGTGGGTGTGGAAGACGGCTTAAGTCAGAGAATGTGACATGAGTGGAAGCATGCTATAAGTAAGGCCGTTAGTGCTTCATGTCGAGTCATGATCACCACAGCTGTAGCTTGGGGTGCGGCTGAGGGTGACAGGTAACGGACTACTTGTAAGCAGTCGACCCTGTGTGGTCATGTAAAATGTTATAAATAGGAGATATTTAATAGTTATAAGGTTGATTTTGGTTAGTCGTAATTACATAATAGTTTTGATAGATGAGAGCTGTATACAGTTGCAAAAAATAGATCTAAGAGAAAGGTAATCAGGAATCTGCAAGAAGCAGTGAGAATAGTGTAATGAGGAAGCTCTGCTAGAGCAGTGCAGATGCTAGGAAGGTCGATCTAGGCTATGTGCGGATCTGTAGGTAGTAGCAATAGATTAAGAGAAATAAGACAGAGAGCATGAGAACTATGAGTCTGAACTTAAAGACATATCTCAAGATTATTCTGCATCTCACAGACTGCAAGGTGTTATATCCTTTCTCATGCCAGATGAAGAGCACCTTGGTGGTTTTTCCCATATGGGTTTCCATGCTCTTTCTCGTGTCTAAATGAATGATTGATATGGTGAATGGTTTTTTTATTGATTACTAGTTTCTTTCCATATAATGTTAAATGTAGTTCAGTTTCTGCTAGCTTCTTGCGATTGGTAAATGGATGAACAAAATGCCTTGCTGAATTGAACTGTATAAATGTATATCATTCTGTATAATTCCCGTTATGAATCCTGACTTAAGTCAGCTACGACGCATGAGTTGCGCCAGCTGTGAGGGGAAAAGGGAAGTTTTCTCATGCATGATGACATACAGTTGTGCTCATTTGTGCAAATCTGACTCCTCCGTCCAACCGCTCTGCTGCCTTCGTTGAGCTCCTTGATTGCAAGCCAAGGGACTATACTTCCTCGAAAATCATGGAAACACGATTCCAACAGTTACCCATCTATGAGATATCTCGGGTGAGACTGCGCCTACTGTGCAGGTGTTGTCGATAGGGCTTGCTCTATCGGGCTGGTATCTCAGGTAGTTGTTGGATCGGCGGGCTGCGTAGAACCTAAGTCGCGCGAGTGGGGAAAAGTGGCCAACAATGAACATAGGTATTACTAGATTCTTTCAAGTCCAATCCCACTTGTGTGACTTAGATTAGCATGTAAAACATGAGTCTCGTAGGGCATACTAAGCTGTCTTAAAAAAATACAAAACTTATTTTGTTCTAACAACATTCACAACAGAAAAATAGCAAATATGTCAACTGTTCATAATCCATGGCATATGGTTGTATGCACTTTCACAATTTCCCTTTAAGAAAAAGTTAATGAAGATTTGTAATGTATGAACATTGTAAATTTCAAACATGAGCATTCATCTTCTTCCTCTTTCCTACTACGCATTTCGTCTGGACGGATTAACTTTGAGTGGGGTTTAGTCATTTTAGGGTTTTGATGTTCAAACAAGTCGTTCTTAGTATGGAGAAATATTTCTGTATAATGAAATACTTACCTTACTTACGAGCTCCTGGGAGATACCAAGGGAAAGGTAGGTTTTCCGGTTCGGGGTGCACCTGCCAAAAGAAGGGCACAACTAGCCATCTTCTTCTGGTGAATCATATTGACCACCAGCTTGACTGCTTCCCGCACTTGCTTCTGACCAACGAAACCTCTTGCCAAAGGCAAAGCTATTCCATATTCCCTGATATAAAAAACAAGATGGAACTGTTGTAAAAAGATGACTTAAACCCCTTGAATTAAATTAAAAAATGCAATGGGTAACAAACCCTGAGGCCGAGGCCTTTGACGTGCGTTTGCATTGCAATCCGGTCCTTCTTTGAGGTGGACTGGACTTCTTCTATCTTCATTTTTCCTTCCTTTCATGCTGTCTTGTTTGTATGACTCGAACACTTGCCTTCACAACCATTGATAAAACAAGAGGAAACAAACCTTCTACACACGAAAAATGAACATATATAAATAGGTTTGTAGATAAATAAACCCTGAATCTACCTGAACTAAGGAAACGAAGGCAAAGGAACAGGCGATCTGTGACAATGGGCTTCTCCTTCTGCTGTTGCTCATCTCTCCTTCTGCTGCTTCTCCTCTATCTGTATTTGTGTGTTTTGTTTTGTGTTCTTCACTGTCAGCTGTCCCCACACTCCCTACTCCTCTCACTCTTAATAATTTTGTCCCACACTCCCTACTCCTCCACTCTCAATATTTTTTTCCTTTTCTTTTATTTTTCTTTATTCAGATGTGACGATCACCTGGGCCAGCTCCTCAATGGTTTGAGTTTTATAAACACCATTGCTCGATTTAATATGATATAGATATAGGAATGGTAGTTTCCATTTCAACTCAAACCCAGATCTGGCCATCAGTCAAGATTAGTTTCCTGACATATTCCATTGTTACATAAACATGTAAAATGTTTACACATGGTAAATTTTAATCCCTTTGTACATATAGCATTAAATAATTTAAAACTATATTTTTTAAACAGAGGATAAATATAATTGTTACACAGCTAAGCATGCATCTGTCAATAAGTTTTCTACTTAAAAACTCCTTTGCTTCACGAACATATGGATCTGGTTTTCATTTTTCTTGGATACTTGACCAATTCACCCAACGAACCTTTCCATTAAACTAAACCAGTTGGTTATCATGTTAATCTCACACACTAAATGTCCCACATTTCGAACGTGCGCTCAGACAATCTAAACCTTTATTTTCTTTCCAGCAAAGATTACACTCAAAGGGTGCACCAAGATTATATTCGATATTCTTCATTAAATATGTATTATGCATAGATCCTTGTTTATCTTGTAACGGTAAATATCAACATTTTGTAATGGTCAAAAAGCTTTTTACTTTCACATGTCCTCACGAAAAAATTATTCTAACTGATTTTAGATTTTCAATTAATGATTGGTGGTAGATTTTTGTGTTATATATCAAATATCCAAATAAAGGATTGTTCAACTCCCTGGGATATGGCTTGTTCAACTCCCTCGGATATGGCATACCAGAAACAAAATACATAAAATTATCATTAATAATTATATGAATTAGTATGTGATAAAGATTCAAAATGTTTACCTAAAACCTTACCAAGTAAAAAACAATCTACCTTGTAACCCTATTTAACAAATATTTATGATCATGATGTAAATTAAAAATAGTTGTGGAAAAAGAAATAACAAATCATGAAATGAACAAGATGGTTGTAATATTTTGTCACTATATTAAGAAATCACAGAATTTTCTAGAGTAGGGAACACAAATTTATAAAATAAGTCAATTTCAACAATACATTAACATTTACATAATCATATATCATAAAAGAATATACAATATTACTTAAACATAATTTATTAAGGTGTTTAAGAGGGGTTAGGTGTTATGGTTTCGGAGTAATTATTAAGGTATTTAAAAGTGGTTAGGTGTTTTATAGTTTAAAATAATATATATATAGGGATGAAATAAAATATTAAGTGACATATTATATTAAATATTAAATGATATATTTTAGTTTAAGTTTCAAATATTAAGTTATAGTTTTATAGCATATAAATTACAGGATTTTTTTTTGTTAAATTATAATTTTTTTAATTATAGTTTTTAATAAACAAATGAATTCATATCGTTTAAAAATTTAATATCAAAATTATTAGATTTCAACAACTAATATATACAATTATAATAATTTCTAAATTTTACCTTTATTATTATCAAATTCTACAATCTTAATAATTAATATTTACAATTATAACAATTCTCTTAAATATATACAATTATAATAATTTCTAAATTTTATGTATATTATTATAAATTTCTACATCAAATCTTAATATATTTTACTACATCAATTAACCATTTTTTTAAAGAAATTTAGTATAAAATCGATATTAAATTGTTAATATTTATTATTACAATTTTAATTATAAAAATGGTTTAAGCTTTTCAAATTTATTGGAGACGTCTAAATTATTTAATTCCAACCATATATCTTCCATCCTAGAAATTTAGAGTACTCTATTTTTAACCATGCATTAAAAAATGACCAAAAAAATCTAATTACTCGATAATTTAGACTCGACTATACCTTTTTAACCCTGAAAGACAAAATAGAGAGTCAAGCATCAAATTCAAATAGCAACAAACTCATTTGGAGGACAAATATACAAAGCCAAATTTATCCATGTACTTTAACAAGGAGATAGATATACACAGCGAGATTTATGGCATGTGCACAACAACAAATATATAGCAAAACGAAATCTGACCGTTTATGAAGTTGACGAAAAGTTTCAACACACATCTTTACAAAAATGAAGATCGATAACACTAAATATACTTGAATTATTTGTCATTCGAGGAGCACCGCTTCAGAAAATTTCGATCATTCAAATCTAGGTTTGAGTTTGAAACCGAAACTACCATTCCTAGAATATAATAGTGAATATTTCCCGCTGAGGAGTCAGTCAGTCCGAGGTGGACGGATTATAACAAGGATGGAGGGTCAGGCTAACGGAGTGAGCTAGAGACTAGATGACACTGGATGGGCACGGGTGCAAATCGTCAAGTATATAGCTTACTTCTAATTTAATGGTTTATGCATAGGGTATGACATATGTCAGCCACCGGGTCTAGGGAACATAAACCAAGGCATATCTCATGTTTTTCCCTGCCCATCAAACCAGAAATAATTAGATTTTAAAAATAAAAATGTATATAAAATAAGTCAATACTATAGTTGAACTTTAGCATTGAAAAAATTAATCGAAGTACAGACTAAATATGCTGGAGTGATTTATATATATCCTGCTACGCAAAACATAATAATTAAATGAAAAGGAAAAGAAAAAATGGGTAGAATAGAGACCTTATTAAATTATTGTCTTAAAAAATTGTTTCAAAACCACTCCTACTTTAGTAGTGTATCAAGTGTTTTTATCATGATCATTAAATTGGTGTCAATAGCTAAGTTGTGGCACATGAGGGGGTATAGAATTTAATAAATTCTAACACGACAGGTGGATTCAGAGACCCCCTCTGAATCCATATGTTGTGTTAGAATTTAGTAAATTGTACAAGTTCATTGTCAAAACTGTAATTTTCCATTGTTGGAGTGACACAACTAAAAATAAACAAATAATGACCAATTGTTATGTGGTCACTTTTAGTCTAATTATCCCGTGACAAAATTTGGTCATTTATCTTGGTCTTTTTCAGTTTAGTTTTTTCATGTGACCAAAAGTGGTCATTTATCATGGTCTTTTTTATTTAACTCACTTAAATTTATCAATTTTGGTCATTTATCCCTTGAAAAAAACTATGATGACCAAAAGTTTTGGTCTCCTGATCACTAATCTCTCATTTTCCACTAGTGATATCTCACAGGATTCTCTTTCATCTTTATGCAACTCTGGTTGTTGCAAAGAATCATTGTGGTATCCAAATCCATGTCAAATAGACCTGACATCATATTTCTGAATCCATGTTGCTTCCCAACTAGAGGAGCAAGGTGCAATATACTCTGCTTCGGCTGTGATGAGAGAATCACTAGGTTGTTTCTTCCTAAACCATGAGATCATGGAAAATCCTAGACCATAACATCCACCTGAGGCATTCTTCCTGTATGCGGCACTTCTTGCCCAATCTGAATCCGTATATCCATACAATCTGTAATCATGATCTCTACTATAGTAAAGTCCCAATTCCATCGTACCTTTTAGGTACCTCATCACATGCTTTAAAGCTTTCAGGTGAACCCGTCTAGGTTTAACTAGACAATGACTCAAGGTGTTCACAGCAAAGAATATATATGACCCTATATTCGTCAGATATATCAATGACCCAATAATCTGTCTGCATTGAGTCATATCCACTAAGTCTGATGTCTCATCGGATAACAACTTCATGTTGGTATCCATGGGTGTGTCCATGACTTTACACTCCAACATATAAAATCTTCTTAATATTTCCACAACATACTTTTCCTGGTTCGAAAATATTCCTTCTAAGCTCTACCACACCTCCATCCCTAGGAAATAACGCATCAATCCAAGATCTTTCATCTCGAATTATTTAGCTAGCTTCTTCTTGTGATATGTTTCTCATTTCCAGTTAGAAATAGATCATCCACATAAAAAAATAGTATGTCAAGCTTATCATCCATAACCTTGAGGTAAAGGTTAGGATAAAATTTAATCTTGGTAAATCCCAAGCTTATGAAGAAGTTATATGGTCTTCCATACCAAGTTGTAGGAGATTGCTTCAGTCCATACAGATCCTTTTTCAACTTGCAATCATGATTTGCTCTGTTTTCAACTTCAAATCCTTGTGGTTTTTTGATGTAAACCTCTTCCTCAATCATACCATTCAAGAAGGATTTCTTTACATCCATATGGTGTGGATCCCACTTCATCATGGAAGCAAGTGCTATGATGGTTCTCATGGAAATGTACCTTGCTACTGGAGCAAATGTCTCTTCATAATCAATTCCCTCTCTCTTGAGAGAATCCTCCTTCCATCGACATCATATTTTATCTTGTAGATCCACTTGGAAGATACCACACTCTTGCTTTCTGGTTTCTATACTATATCCAAAACATGACTGGTATTATTCCATCATTTCTTATATCATGAGTTCATCCTTTCAAGTTATCAACATATCTCAGTATTCCGCATTCATCCTTGAAGGTTGGAACCCACTTTACTCTTGGTAAATTATTAGTCCAGCAAGGATTTGTCCATCCTATCATATCATGTCGAACTCAGGGATCTTCTGCAATCACCCCCCCTGAAGCAGAGCATTATCCTCTCTTTTCTTTCTATACTAGAGTGACATGTTACATCATATGCTACTATTTATCCATCTTAGGTTACTAGATACCAAGATCCCTTTATCTTAAACTTTGTCAAAAAGTTCCTCTTACACCCATTTGTGAGCTCGTTGTCTTTTATAGGTTTCCATCTTCAACCTTGTAGCAAAGGTTAATATATTCATCACTCTAGGTGATCTTCAAGATCCTTATTTCACTTTATGTTCTTATCTATGGGTTCCTTCGGAGCTCAAACAAATCCTATTTTATATAGGTGGTTCTTTGCTTGATATATACTTCTACTTCACTAGAGAAGTGTGTCTGGTCAATAGAGTATGTCATGTCATAGTCTATTCTTTCTAATACAAACCATGAATCTTGATCTCTATACTTGTTCTTTTATATCCATATGGAATACACTACGGAATTCCCTTCAGTTCTCAGACCCATATCCTAGACATCATTCCCCATGATCAATTGTTACTCTTTAATCATAGATTCTTCCATAGTTGGAAAGGTTTGCATCAATGATGTCACCCAACTGTGTCACACAAATAGAGTGTATACGAGTCCTCTTACTTTGGCTTGGAAGTTCCGCCATGCATTTCTCCATCTTGAATTATCTCCCATGCCCAATATGGTCTTCATCTCTCAAGGTGGATCTAATGCTCTTTGAAGCTCTTTCTTCCATCACGGTGTTTGTGACTCTAGGAGCTTCAAGTTTATGTTTATTGGATTGAATTTTGAATTGTCATCACTTTTTCTTCAAAACAAGTCTCATCCTCCTTTTCTTGTAGGAGGTTGTACACGACTTTTCCTACAATTCAAATGCACCAGTTGCATGGTTAGAACCATTTTAGAGGACATATGCATAAATACAAATTCTTATGCATAATCATTAGAGGAATTTTGAGGTCTAAAATTGGCCTCCTTAGGAAAATAATAAAATAATAGTCAAAATAATAAAATAATAGTTAAAATAATATTTATTAATTTTGGAGGAAAAAAGAAAAAAACAACTTTTTGTGTTTGTATTTTCGACATATCTCCCTTTGTTTTTACTCAAATTTTGATCGGGAGATCTCGCTCAATGTGGAATTTGATTTCACATCCAACGAGTACCCACGATGCATATTTTTAACGGACCGCGCAACCCCAAAAATGAGAAATACCTAAAAAAACATGATGATGATGTCATCATCACATTTTTTCAGGTATTTGTTGTTTTGGGGGTAGAAGAGTCCATAAAAAGTATGTAGTGTGGGTACTCATTTGATCTGAAATCAAATTTTGCACACAACGAGCTCTCCTGATTGAAATTTGAGTAAAAACACATGGAGATATGTCGAAAATACGAACAAAAAAAGTAGTTTTTTTTTTACAACAAATATGTCAATTCAACCATTATGGTTGACTCATTTTATTCGAATTCTATTGGTTATTGAATTCCAACTCACAAGAACTTATTGTTGGTGCGTTTTATTATAAGGCCTATTTTAGACCCCAAATTTCCTCTAATGGCAACTATTTTAACCAATACAACATTCATCCATATCTCACGGAAACTTTCTAGATGCCTTCCATATCTACCATGACATCATTGAGATTTTGCACTAATCCAATATGTCAACAAAGAGGTTTCATTCTAGATAAGTAGCAATGGAGTGTTGTATAGCACCATGGACTACTTATCCATAATATGCATATTAGTAGTATATTGTCAATAATGCAAACATTCTATCATGCATAATACACAACATATATAGGAAAGATAGTTCAAATACTTATATTTGTTTGTTTGCAAAACTCATTCTTGTTCTTTGTCTTCATCTCCATTTGGATCTACAGCTCCCACTTTGACCAATGAGATTGCTTCAATCTGATGCTTGCTTGAAAGCTTTTCAGGAATGTCGCTTCTGGTGGAACTAGGGTTTGACAGTGAAATTCTATTTTTTCAACTTAGTTATCTTTCAGATCTAATTGTAAAGAAATATGTGCCTCCTTAATGCGATCTGAGCAACATACTCATTTTCCCAAAACAGTGATTAGAAATGCAAAATATTTGATGCCCTAGTTTTCTTCAATTTCTTATGCAGAATTTTCTGATATTGCTTATGTGGTATCTCCGAAAGTATTGCTCCTCTGTGTATGAAACTTTTCACTGAGGTAGCCTCGCCTGTCCTATTTCCAACACCACGAGTTAGAGAATAATTGGTTTCAACAATTGGGACTTATGCGAATTTTCCCAAGGTGACGTATTTCAAGGCTGTTCAGCATAGAGAACTTGTACGAACTTTCACGTGTCACTGTTTCACCTTCAAGGTATGAAACGTCTAGTACCACATAAATTAAATTTCGTGCCCTATCTGGAAAATCTTGCAAATTTTAATTTGGACCTTTATATCCCGAGATATAGAAATTATCCCTAGGTCATATGTTTAAGGCTGAATCCTAGGAGAGGATGGAACCCTGATTTGGTGTAATCATATCTCCTAGATTATAGTGAATCTCAGGCTGAAAATTTTACATAGTGTACATCAGGAATTTATCTTTGTCATGTAAACATTTCATCTCCTGCGCCTTCTCCAATATCGAGATATAGCGAATGTCCCAAAATGACTAGTTTTAGTCTTCTAGGGTTTTCAAGCATGAAACCCTAATCTTTAATAGTTGTAGTTGTAGTACTGTTTCGGTTGCACAAAGACTTCTTTCAGGGTTTCTCCGATACTGTGTTATGTTTTTAATGGTTATATCAATCTTATAACATTTATCATCATAACAACATAACCATAATGAAAATGATCACTCAAAGATAGACAAGTACAACCACATAAAAGAACACAAAGATTTATCATTGGGAAACCCTCACAGGGAAGAAAACCTAGAAAAAATTCCTCTGTATAAGATGTATAAAAGCTCCAAGACAAGACCCCTGCTAAGTGTGCCTCCCTCCAGCAGATATATCTGTCTCTCTCTCCTATGCGCTATACACAAGTGAGTGTGTGTTCAAATGAGGAACACATATACTATTTTCGTCACTTGACTTTTAACCTAACAAGTCAACCCCACTTAACTAAGTGGGCCGACTTCACTTAGGAAGAATCGATACAATATTATATTATATTCATTAGGGTACTATTGATCCGACTTACAGTGGAGGATTTACCTCATGACTCTATGACGACCAATTACAATAGTAACACCCTACCGGAGGAATAATAGCATCTCCCTTGGGTTACATCAGTAAAATACATTTAGAATATCCTTTGAAGTTACAATATTCAACAGTTTAGGTGTTGAGTCTAGGTTTTGGTATAGTGAACAATTTAGACATTTGTTGAGTCTTATGTAGTTTGCATAGAGGACTTTAACAACATGGAATGTGTTTAAGGCATGGTAGAGCTAAGGGGAAGACTATTGTAAGTGAGGAAAGGGAGCTACAAAAGGGAGGCCCAATGAATGTTATAAAGGTTAAAGAGTACAAGTATTATGGGAATAGTAGTTGTGCCTTAAGTTATTTATACAACTACAAAACGAGTCATACGTAGTGGTTGTACTTCATTATTTTATTCGTATAACATTCTTCGTAACAATAAGTTAAGGCATCCACCTTAACTACTATCAATGCATTGATGTTGTGCTAAAATCATTTATTAAATATTATTATTCTTTGTATTAATAAATATTGACCAAGTTATTGTTAAGATGCTTTAAAACTATGATTAAATATGTACCAATTGTTAGATAACTTGATTATATATTAACTTAATGGTAGATATAAAAAAAACAAAAAACATAGTTATGGATAACCATCCTTAACTTAAAAAAATTTGTAATTTGATTATAACAAGCGCATATTGGTCAAACCCATGTGGGGGAGGCAATGCAATTTCACATGACCAATGATCTAAAAATTGAACAAATTCGAACGTTGCATACCCAAACATCTCTACCGAATCATTGAAACACACTTAAACATAGTTAGAACCTTTGGTTTATGCCACACATCTTTATTATCGCCGCCATTGTCGACATATGTAGGTAGATGATAATCTATTATGATAAATTGGTGGTCCTTTATTAAAATAAAATAATCAATGCTATTAGGTAATGAACACCCAAGTGCTCATGAACCCTTCATTCGAATAATCCGTTGTTTAAATTCTTGATTCTTATCTTGGGATTATACTTTAACCCATACATAAGATTCGCATTATGGCCATATCAAATCTTGTTAGGCAAGATACATGCATAACAATAACAATAGAACATGCATGTTTAATAATAACATAGCATGCCTCTTGAATAATAATAGAACATGCATGCATGTTCTATTTATTCCGTGCATGCATGTTCTATTATTATTCCGTACATGCAGTTTGCGTAACGAGATATTTGATATGGCCAGAATGTGATTCTTTTGTATGGCTTAAAGTAAAATCCTCATATAAGAATCGAATATATGCATATGTTATAGTCATGCATGTTATTACAAGGGAGATGTGCAACTTTTTTGTTATTGTTTGATATGAATTTCATATTATAGTTTTTAAAAGATTAATAACAAAACGTTATATAAAATATATAACACATTGGTGATAGAATAAAAATTTTAATGTCTACTTAAATTATATGATGATGAATGTTTGTTGAGATTAATTTTGGTCTAGTGAATTTTAAGAAGGTAATTATTTGGTTTGTTTTAAAATTTTATTTATATGTTCAAAAAATTTGAAGAGAATCTTTTCTAGTTCATTATAGTTTTGGCAAGCTAAGATGTTAGAAAAGTTTGTATTGTAACAAATACTATGAAATTCGTATCTAATGTGGGTGTAAGCATAAGCGAAAGTGATTTTCACCTTCAATGTTCATAGTCCAGAACAAAAATGTCAAATAATTTCCACCCACAGAGTTTAAGGAACTAACCAATGTCATGTTTCGCTATAAATTTCATGAGAATTCGTTCTTATCTTAGCTATATTATTTTTCTTCTTTGAACTAGTTAAAATCGATAGATACTTCTGATCTTCAGGTTATGGTTAATGAGCTCCTTATAGTATCTTAGTTTTTTTTAACCTATAAATCTTCCTCGCACCATAGTTTCCCTTTAAATTTAGATGTAATAATAATTTTGATATTATTGATATTTTACAAAGTGTCATTTTCGTCAGTGCCCCAAAGATTTAACCAAGTTGTGGCATCTTTACACCAACCACATTTGAGACACAGTTGGTTTTGACTTGATTTTAAAGCAATTTTAGGAAGTCTCTCATTTTCGATATTATTTAACTTTTACGTGTACATCAGCTGCCTATTCATAGCCATGCACTAGATGCGGGAAAGACACACTTCTATAAATAGAATAAGATAAGGTGTATTGCTTTTAATTTTGAGGTTATAAGTTATAAAACACTTTTTTATTTGCTCAATTTTTTTCCACGATTCTCTAGAAATGTTGAAACCCCATACTTCACAATTGTATAAGATAAATGAATGACACGAGTTTCAAAGAGGAACTTATTTTTATCCCACATGACTAGGTTGATTGATTTACAATTTTTTTCAAGACCAAAATAACCATTCTACCCTTTGTTAATCCTTTTCTTGATGATATAGTTCCAGATGAACTTGCCATGAATAACAATTCTGAGATATTTGTAAGAAGTCACTTACTTCAGTTTGTTATTTTCATATATAAAATTAGAGCAGGTGTCTTTCTTGGACTTTATAATCATAAGTATTATATCGTCATTGTTAACAATCACACCCATAATACAACAAAAATATTTGAGAATTTTCATAATTGCTTATTAAGACGAAAGAGGCACATTTCCATTAAAAAATATCAACCATTTACATATACATAGTAATTGAAAGTATAAAAAAAAAAAAAAAAAAACTTGCACTAAAAACATTTATATGGTTTGCTATATTGTATATAGGATAGTGTAATCTTTTTTATGATTAATATGAAGTTAACACATGACATTTAAAAAAATAATATTAATAACATGCAAATTATATTTGGATGTTAATTGAAATACTTCAATATCAATTTTATATAGAATATCAATATATCCATTGCAATGTACTGATTTGGTATAATTTGTTTTAAGTATTTATTGAAAACATAATTTGGTAAACTAATTTTTATTACAGAGCATGAAAGCTGGTATTAATGGACATTAACCACCATCATCATCAATAAAATTTAAAATAAATGAATTACCTTATATATTTAGATCAAATAATATATAATGAAATACAAACATAAATACTTTACATATAACTAAAAAATAAAAATAAAAACATAATTTAAGATAAAATGAATGCGATAAGAATAAAAATAAAATGTTATAATTATTAAAAAAAAAAAATATTATCAAAAAAAATTTGCTTCACATAATTTTACACCTAAATTTATTGGGAGGAATGATTGTTATTCTCTCCATCAAGGTTCAATTCTTATTGAGAGACATTATGCTCTTGTTAAACCTTTATATAATAATTAAATAGATTATGTAATTTTGGTATTACTTAATTTTTAGGAATAACATATGTTGGCATATTTCCTAATAAATATAACCATATGGTGAACCGTCATTTTTATAAAAACTTATACATCTAAACATTACATTCTTTCATGCTAAAAAAAAATAAATATATAATAAGAGTGATCACCCTCTTCTCTGAGGTACTTAAAATTAACACGTTATCGATTTATCTTTTATTATGATAAGAAACTATACTTTATATCTCAAATTTCATAGCTCATATTCATTAAAATAAAGTATAATAATATTGCATATCTCATATTCATTGAAGTAAAGTAGAATAATGTGTATACATATTTTGATGTTAAATTTTTTAAACAATTTATTTCATTTTGAAGATGGTAATTAAACAATTCTTTTCATTTTAAAAATGGGTAATTAGGATGAACAGTTTTAATAACTTGATTGCTATTATAAATTAAATAATATAATTATATTTATAATGACTATGGCAATTTAAACAAGGTTGTCCTCTCTCCCCTACCTTATTTGGAATTTACATCAATAAGCTAGAAGGTTGGTTAGAAGAAGCAGGCTGTGCTGGCATGTTCTTAGCTAGAATAGTCAGCATCCTTCTTCTCTATGCTGATGATATTGTTCTTTTGGCAAGGTGTCCATCTGATCTTGATGAGAAACTATGACTTCTTAAGGATTTTCCCTTTACCATGGGTATGACTGTCAACACTAACAAAACAAAAGTTACGATTATCAAATCAAAGAAGGACACTTATGCTAATTTTATGTATGACAATAGCAACTTGGAGGAAGTGTCTTCTTACAAATACCTAGGAATTGATATTCATAACAAGCTCAACTCGAACTACAACATTGAAAAAATGATTAATGGAGGGTGGAAAGCTTATTTTGGTCTTGAAAATAATTGTAAAGCAGCAAACCTTGTGATGTGGGATAAAAAGAAGCTCCTCTTTGAAACTTTAGTCACTCCTATTATCTTGTATGGATGTGATGTTTGGGGTTATAGCATCTCTAGAGAATCCTAGAGAAAGATTGAGCAAATCTAGAAGCGTTTTATAACGTATAACCTCAAAATTAAAAGCAATACACCATATCCTATTCTCCTTATAGAAGTGGGTCTTTCCCCTATCAAGAGCCTAGTTATGACTAGGATCCTCCTATACAAGCACAAAATCAGTAACAACAAATACCATAGACTTCGTAAGATAACTTTTAATTCCAGCCAAAACCACCTAAGGCTAAAGCGAGGTTGGTATAAAGATACCAGGGCCTAGTTAAACCACTGGGAGATTGACGAAAATGTTGCATTAAAAAATATTAATAACATTAAAAATATTGTTACTTCTAAGTTTAAAGAGAAATTGTGGTGTGAGAAAGATTTAGATGCTAAAAGAAAGTTAATATATTATAAGGAGGTCATCAACCCTACTCTAGAAGATCAAAAGTATCTCTCTGTTTTATCCAGTTCAAAGAAAAAAATTAATATAGCCAAGATAAGAACGAACTCTCATGAGCTTGATAGTGAAACAGGTCGTTGGACAGTACCTAAAACACCATGGGTGGAAAGGATTTGCCATCTTTTTGAGAATTGGAACATTGAAGATGAAAATCACTTCCTCTTAGAGTGCCCTGCTTACACCCACATTAGATCTCAGTTTCATAATCTTTGTTACAATACCAACCTTCCTAGCCTTTCAATTAGAGGAAACTTCAACTCAAAATGGGCCTCCTACGGAAATTTAATAAATTAATAGTTAAAATAATAAAATAATATTTATTAATTATGGAGAAAGAAATGAAAAAATTACTTTTTTGTTCATATTTTCGATATATCTCTTTGTGTTTTTACTCAAATTTCGATCGGAAGAGCTCGTTGGATGTGGAATTTAATTCCGCATCCAACGAGTACCCACTCGGCATACTTTTTATGGGCCTCGTGACCCCAAAAACAAGGAATACTTGAAAAAAATGTGATGATGATGTCATCATCACATTTTTTCAGGTATTTCTTTTTTTTTCGGGGTAGTGGGGCCCGTCAAAAGTATGCCGAGTGGGTACTCGTTGGATGTGGAATTAAATTTGACATCCAAGGAGCTCTCTCGATCGAAATTTGAGTGAAACACATGGAGATATGTCAAATATGAACAAAAAAAATAGTTTTTTTTATGATACCTATCCCCAAATTTATATTAAAAAACTGTTTAAGAGGTACTCCCTTTTTGAATTTTAAAGAATTTTGATTGGCTAATACATGATGACATGGAATTTGTATTATTTTTGGAAGGCCTATTTTAAATTGAATTTGCCTCTAATTATAACATGTCAAAATTATAGTGAGCTCAGGACGCTTCTCCCCAAACTCTTTGAGCATAGGAATACAATTTTAAAACAAACTAATTAATTCGTTTCTTTAGGTCCGATAGACCGAAATTTAGTTTTAGTGAACGTTAACAACCACCACCACCACCACTAGACCAAAATTTGGTTTCAGTGAATGTTAACAACCACCACCACCACCACCACCACATATATTAATATTAATATTAATATTAATTATAAATCAAACATATATTACTTAATAATTATGAGTTATCCAAAAAAAATAATTACTATATTAAAAATATTTACACTCTTTTTTTTTTTTAATTTAGCATAATTTTCTTCAAACATCAATATTAAACACATTCGTTGATTGAAATTTTATATGATTTTTTTTTTATAGTTTCAATTCAAAATAAATGCTAATATATCACATTTTAAACAATCTCCATGAGAGGTTATTGCCACTATGTGAAAGAACAGAGAACATATTTTCATGTTTCAAATATGTGGTTTTGTTGGACGATGACCAACATATAATACTTAAAATGATGATGAAATTTCTTAGCATGTAATGGAAAACGTATTATACTTTTTGATATAATTATTTTTATTGTAATTATATTGCGAGTAGTGAATTTTTTTAGTAAATATGGGGAACATGTTAGGTTATGTAATTTTAGAAATATAAAAGTTTAAGATAAAAAAATACACTTCAAAAAATTGGATTTTTCTTGGTGCTTGATAAATCCGAACTAAAATCGATCTATGCTGGTTGGATCATCTTATCAAATGCATGAATATTATTCCATGATTAATAAATATCTTATATTAATATGAAAAAATTATTTAAGCATGTTTCCATGGATATGGGTAACACTTTTTGGCAAGTGAAGGGCACAAGTAAGGTAAAAAATGAGCCCATCCAAGCTTTTGACAAGCCCTCGATCAATATTTTAAAAGCTTAATTGAGAGTTAATAAAAATATGGTTCGAGGGTTTTATTAACCCTCAATCGAGCTTTAAATGCTCGATCGATCATTTTTGTCTGATTAAATGTTTGAAACAAAAGGCTGTGGGATATTTCTTACCTGTGGAATTTAGAAGTTTGAGCAAGCTTGAAATGTCGATCGAGCTACTACAACAATTATAAAACAACAATAGGCTACAACTTATTTCACCGTGTCTGTTGCATATAAGCTCGACGACCGTAACTTGTTTCGCTACATCTGTTGCATAGAAGCTTAATTGAGGACTAGTAGATAGGGGTTATAGACGTAATGACACAATAATTGGTGTTTATAGATGTGACAAAAATCATGGAAAATATTGAAGAGGGTCCTTTGGTTATTAATCCTTTGTTGTGATTAAGAACCAAGAATGAAAGGAGTCGTATCTCTATTTTTCATAATTTCAGTCACATCTATAACACTAGCTATTCTACAACCCATGTCTACACGTATAAAATATAGAGGAAGTGACGGTCCTGTTTCCTTTACTTGATTCTTCTTCAAGGTATTTACTAATACTCACATGTGTCATTCTTCTTCTTGGAATTATGTTTTACTAAATTTGACTATCTTATAGTTCTATGCTTGATTTTAATTTAATATAAATTGTCTCTTATTGATTATATATGCTAGAACTATTTGATTATGAATCAATTATGCTTCATTTAAATATATATATGTATATGTATATGTACATGTACATGTACATGTAGATGATGGTTCACCATGGAAGCCCATTTTCCACCATGGCTACGTCCACCTAAGAAAATATCTCTTATACTCGCTTGGAAAGTATACATGAACAGGAAAAAACAACCCTCAAGAACGCCAATCACGATAAACGACTCACCAACGTAATATTTCATTACATACAAGGGCTCCCAAGGAGCAAATGTGTACGACGAGATTCGAACCCAGGTGGGGAGTGCAACAACCAAATCTCTGAACCACCTGAGC
>LPNX010797595.1:127082-169348 GCA_001517045.1 Pseudotsuga menziesii
ATATTGTAGTTAGGGAGGGCAATGTAGGGTACCTAAGGGGATAATTAATGTAATGTGAATAAGGCCACTTGGTAGTTGGCGGGTGATAAATACACACACTATATAGCTTAAAGAAATAATATAATTTTAAGTGATAGTTGACATAAGAATACTCATGAGAAAATATAAATATACATGAGTATCAATGTGTTGAATAAATTGAAGTTGGTTGTTGGATGTATTATTTATAACAAGCTTGAGCCTTGGAGAATAATTTACGATGTTGCTTTTAAGGGTTATGATATTAAATATTGATGAAGCATTTCCAAATATAAGTGTTTGTGTTTTGATAAATTCTTGGTTATCTTGTACATAATTTTACATTCACATCTAAGGTTCTTAACAATATACACATAAATACATATATTTGAATATAAAATCACACCTAAAATAGCCAAGACTTACAAACAATTATATATATATATATATATCCCTAATGGATGGCTTGGTTTATTTGACCATTTTGGTCAAAGTATAATGACAAAGGAGTTCACTCCATCCAATTCCATTGAATCTTATAGAGTTAATAGGAATTGTTATGGTTGGTGTTTAGGACCATCCCCCATCTATAAAAACAAGAGGTGGGATCTATGGGGGTGTTGAGAAGGTATTAGCTTCCCCACTATGAACATTTGATATATTAAAAAGTGAAAGAAAAATGTATGTATGTATTTATTTTTGTGTGTGTCCTAGTTACTATATGTGTGTGTATGTGCATGTGTGTGTGTTTGTGTGAGTGAATGTGTGTGTTCACTAGGTACATAATGAAATCCACTTAAAGAACACACACACATAGATAAACATATACAAACATATATATATTTATATATATGTGTGCATATATACACAAACACACACATACACATAAATGTGTGTTTGTGTGTGTGGATGGTCCCATTGGATAGCATGACCGCTTCCACCCTTTCAGTTAAAAAATAATTCCAAATAGGTCACTAGATCCATTCCTACTTAATTTTGTGGATTTAAGATGAACTAGTGTAGTTGGAATTTAAGACAATCCTCAATCCAAAAAATTGGGGTTCAAGATGTGCTAAAATTTTTAGGTGCTTAAAATCTACTAGCTTCCTCATTGTGAATGTTTTATATGTCAAAGGGTGGGGGTAATTTATTTATGCGCCGAGAGGCGCTCTACAACCTAGTATGAGGGAGATCTTGTAACATTATGTGGAAGATCTTCTAGCGTTTGTCGATATTATGTAGTAACGTTTGTTCTAACAAAATAATAAAAAAATGTTTAATTATCTGCCAAAATAAATGTCGGCCACAAAAAATCTAATATGGGGGAGATGTTATAATGTTCCTACCTAAAAAAACAATAAAAACAAAAAAAATTATCCGCAAAAAACAAATGTCGGTGAGAAAAACAACACAATATGGGGGAGATGTTGTAATGTTCCTACTTAAAAAAAAATAAAAAATAAAAAATCGAATTATCCGCAAAAAAAATGTAGTCCTTGTCCTAAACAAACCATGGTTTTATTTTACATGGTTTAGGAGGGCCTTGGAAATGGTTTTAAAACCATGTGCAAGGCCTCCTAAACAACCCATGGTTTTATTGTATAGGGTTTAGGAGGGCATTGCAAATGGTTTTAAGACCATGTGCAAGGCCTCCTAAACAACCTATGGTTTTAGGAGGGCCTTGCACATGGTTTTAAAACCATGTATGGGGGAGATGTTGTAATGTTCGCTCCTAACAAAATAAAAAATATTATATGTTGGCCATAAATAATATTAAATATTATATGTCGACCATAAATAATATTAAATATTAATAATAAAAATATTATATGTTGACCTTAAATAAAAACATGTGTCTTTTTGTTTGAATCAAACCAATATTTCATCAAGTGCAATACTTAATAAGAGGTGTGCACCTTATAGAGAGATTTGATCCCTCTCGACGCTTGATAGAGCCTAGGATTTGGATCTATGCAGGTGTAAATACATGCATACATACATACATGTGTTGTGTTTTGTGTGTGTGCGCATGCACTAGATACTACTAGAGGTTAATGGGTTAGCTTAGTCATTTCAAAGTAGATTTTATTATGAGACCTTTGATTCTAGTCATGCTTAGTCCCATTGGGTTAACATGAACTAGTATCCATTAAAATATGCTTGGCAAGAGGAGGGAATCCCATGAGATTCTCTTTAGAAAAAATTTCCTTATTACTAGGTGGTAATATATATATCATTGCTCCCTAGGATCCTTTTATGCTTCAGTATTCCCTCTGCATCTTCTCTCTGGATTCTTCCTCTCCATTTCCATCCTCTTTGAACACATAATCCTAGAGGGATGGAAATTATAAAATAGGAATTGGGAAAGTCATTGTGGAATTTCTCTCCATCCTTTGTTTGAGAATTTAATTTAAAATAATTTAGGGTAGATCTTAAGGATTGGACCAAATTCTCATTTGCGTAATTAGAAAAATAAAAATACTCCTTGCTTCATTATCCAGAAGTCCTCCAAGTTTGCATGCAAAATTATAATATCTCAACAACATCATTAAGAGGAGAAAATTACTTTTGTCGAGATTTACAAAGTGAAGGAAACGTTGAAATTAAAATCATGAAGCCTATGCTTGAAATCAAATGAAAATAATACGTCCTCCTTCCATTCACAAGCTACAGTGAGGATAAACAAAAACTAAGCCATGGAAATAATATTGGAAAATGGAACAAGATTGAAATAATTTTAAGAAATAAAATAAATTGCTAAGAATCACTTTCAAGTTCTCTACATAGAGAAAGGCAAGGTAGATTATGGTTTTCTTTATAGTATGAAGGAGAACATTTCTCATATTGTCTTAAACGGAGAAAATAAAGAGTTGAAGCAACACATAAGAAGGAGAAAACAAGGCGTTTAAGATAATGTATCTCCTATTCATTTCTACAAAGTATATTTTCCATTATTAAATCATATTTACGCTGCATGCTTTTGCAAACTAGAAAACAAAAAATAGATGGAATCACCAATTCGTGATTAGTATCCCATATTCCCAAAAAGGTAAATCCAGTGTTGTTCAATAGATTCCATCCTATTTCACTAAAAGGAAAATCCATCATTGTTCAATAGATTCCATCCTATTTCACTATGAAACTCTTCCTGCAAAGTTATGACAAAAAAACATTCCTATTTCACTATGGAACTCATCCTACAAAGTTATGACAAAAAAACATAGTCAAAAGAGCTTATAATATACTCCCCAAAATAGCGTCCAACATTCAAGGTGGTTTCATTTAGAAAAGTAAGATAATAGACAACAAAATTATGATTCAAAGAGGAAATTCTCTCTAGCCAAGAGATTAAAGACAAAGGATGCATCATAAACTAGACATGGCCAACATTTTTAATTTGGCAATGCATTAAGGTGGTTTCATATAGAAAAGTAAGATAATAGACAACATAATCATGGTCTAAGAGGAAATTCTCTCTAGCCAAGAGATTAAAGACAAAGGATTGAACATGAAACTAGACATGCCCAACATTTTTAAATAGGCAATGCATTCATCTTTATTTGATGTTCTTATGAAAATTAGATCTAACTATTAATTTGTAAAGTGAATTCAATATTTCACGAGATTCCGTTGGATTTCACCCTAGCCAATAGGATTTCCATTTGCTTCTTGAAATGTACTACGTGGTTGAGATAACATTTTCCTTTATTTCCCATTATTTAGATCATTATGGTTGAATCCATGAGAAAGAATATGGAAGTAAGAAGGATACTTTGAAACATTAGTGGGATTATATTTGTTATAGTGGTGAATCTTATGAACCATTCATAATCCATGGATGGAAATATTCTCCTTGGTGAGCATCAACTGTGATTGCAAAAAGGTTCAAAGATGTCTTTCATTGTTTTCTCAATTTGAAGGGGAGGTAATGGAAAAATTCATATTTTTGAATAGAATTTAGGCCTCCATATCCACTATCCATTTCAATATTTTTCAACTCCCATGCCCAGGATATTAATACTTTTACATACATTAAAATGCTAAAATATATTAGAAATCAAATGGTAGCAGTTTGGTAGGATGTTATCAATAAGATAAAGAATCTCTTAGAATAATTAAACCCATAGTTACACTTAGGAGACATTAATTTGTAAATTTTGTCCTATTCCTAGATTCCTTACAATGCTAGTTGACATCCACTTGCACCCAAAAGGCAACAAATGCTAAAAATGGTTAAAGGAGCGCTTTAGAAATATCCTAAAAAAGATTATGACAACTTTGCAGTCATTCCATAATAGTAAAAGCGTAGTTCTACTTTTTCCTGAGTTGCTTTGCTTTTCAGTAGTTTTAAGGTAAAAAGGGAAAGCTAGTCTTGGAGTAACTTCCTTGTTTTTTACCAACTCATCCTCCTTTTTATCCATACAAAATCATGGATCTGATCTCTTTCCATCACTTATCAGTTGGTACATCTCACTTGGTCAATTCGTGATCATATTGATAGATTAGGAAAGTGATTTATGCACATATGGAGGATTTTGACTAGTTTAGTAAGCTTGATTTTTGTCCAATTCAAATAGAATCCTTGTGCATTCAAATATCAGATGCAATTATATATTTGGATATCCTATGAATTCATGAGGTTGGATGATGTACACTTATACAATAGAAGTTTGTGCTATGCTCCATATTCAGTCTCCTTTTTTGTTGAAATTTGCATGTTTACCTAGTAATTTTGTGAGTGTAATTGTTCTACAGCTTGGGCTTAGTTTCCACATGGTATCAGAGCCTTCGTAGTTCGATTATTCTCCTTCCAAATCACTATTTCAGGTTCGAAAACACTTACTGGGAGCACATTCTACTAGTTGAAGGGTGCAATTGCTAAGATATGGATCAATCTCAAAGGATCATCTTGACTCCATTCAACGTTTTTGAATGGAAGGATGAGATGGAGATTTTGTTGAGGAGTAAAGGCCTCTAAAGAATGACCATGGAAACCGAGGCTAATCCCAATGCAACAGAAGAGAAAATTAAATGGCACAACATGAGGGATGAGGCCTATGGTGTCTTGTGTTTAAGCATTTCAAGAGACCTCTTTTTCCATCATGATGGATTGACATCACCAAATGAGTTTTGGGAGAAGATTGAGAATTTATTTGGAAAGATAGATGAAATGAGGGGACATCAACTCAAGAATGAGATGATCTCATTGAGTCCTAGTTGCTTTGAATCCTTGAAATTCTAATTTTCCAAGTTTAAGGTCCTTGTTATGTAGTTAAAATAGCGTGGAGTCGAAAAGAAGGAAGAGAAACTAGTCTTGAACATACTTTCGAAGTTTGGTCCTAACTACTCTGTCTTTTTTTTTACCTTCCATGCCGCCAAATTGACAACACGATCCTGGAAGATTCCTAAGATTGATGAATTCATGGAATCCCTCACTCCAGTTCAAGATAAATTGGTAATGATGGGCACCATCAAGCCTTCCAAATACCAAGCTTTGGTTGTTAGAGATTCGAAGGTGGATTACAAAGGTGAGAAGAAAGACAATTCAAAGAAGCCAATAGAACAAAAGAGATACATGTCCAAGTCTCAATAGGAGTCCTTAGCCTTTAAGAAGAAATTCAAGAAGAAGAAGAATAAAGGTGAAATGAGCAAGTTTGCATACTACAGTAAGGGATATCATCTTGAGAGCTATTGTATGAAGAAGTAAATTGACATGTTGAATCAACTCCTGGATAATAACAACATTCCCTTCCTGAATGCACAAAGAAGAGGGAAGTAGGATTAAATTCAGATTGCAATGAGAGATTTCATGCCTTAGTTTCCATCAGTTCAAGATCATCTACCTTCATCATTGATTCTGGAGCTTCAAGGCACATGGTTTTGACAAGGGAGACTTTCTCCTATCTTGATGATTTGAAAAGTCCAAAAATTATTTTGGGAGATGACTCTGTGACTAATATTAAGGGGAGGAGTAGGATTTATCTTGACCATGGTTCTTTCAATGATGTGTTGTATGTCCCAGGTCTTGTTTCTAACCTCTTGTCTGTGTATCAGATGACCCATACTGGGCCTCTTAAGAAGGTTTTATTCTCTCCCAATGATGTTGAAATATCATAGCTTTTGAATGGTAGATTCATAGCAAAAGGTGTCATGCATCATAGTTTGAAAGTGTACAAGTTTTCCCATTTCCTACCCTTCTCTAACCCCTCTATTCTTCTCACTCATGATAATGAAGAAAAAATGCTTTGGAATGATATATTTGACCATCTAAACTACAAGTATCTTTCATATTTTAGTGACAAAAACATGGTCATAGGGTTACCAAAGATCAAGTTTTCTAAAGGAGTCTGCCAAGGTTGCATCCTAGGAAAACACCCATAGCACAAGTTTGAGAGAGTCAGTCATGAGAGAACCTATGCACCCCTTGAGTTAATCCCATTAGAGGAAATTTTTGGTCTAAAATGGGCCTCTTAAGAAAACTAATAAAATAATAGTTAAAAAAAAAAAATATTCATTAATTTTGGAAGAAGAAAGAAAAAAACTACTATTTTTGTTCGTATTTTCAACATATCTCCTTGTTTTTTTACTCAAATTTAGAGGGAGAGGGATCATTGGAAGCAGAATTAAATTCCACATCCAACAAGTATCCACACTGCATACTTTTGACGGACCCCGCTATCGGAAAACAAAGAAAAACATGAAAAAATGTGACGATGACATCATAATCACAATTGTTTTTCAGGTATTTCTTATTTTTTGGGTAGCGGGGTCCGTCAAATGTATGTAGTGTGGTTACTCATTGGATGCATAATTTAATTTCTCTTCCAACAAGCCCTCCCGCTTGAAATTTGAGTAAAAAAATAGCAAGATATGTTGAAAATATGAACAAAAAAATAGTATTGTTTATGACAAATATGTCAAGTCAACCATTATGGTTGACTTGTTTTATTGAAATTCTATTGGTTCCTAAAGTCCAACTCACAAGAATTTATTGTTGGCACATTTTATTATAAGGCCCATTTTAGACCCCAAATTTCCTCTAATGACAGTGACATTGTTGGTCCACTCCCTCATATGTCCATGAGAATATTTCCCAACCTTCTCTTATCATGTAAAATGGAACTTCTCTATCCAAGTATTGACATCCAATATGTCGAGACACAAAAAGAAAAACCAGATTGAAGTAGCCAAAACACTATAGATGGGCATGACTGTTCATATATCATATTCTGACCAAATGAGTATATTTTCATTTGGACATTAGGGTTGCACACACGACTGCTTGCACAGTAACCAGCGTGTCACACACGAGTATGTGCATTACAACTCACGTGTACATTGAACATGTGGTTTTCCTTAAATAAAGGAGTGTGTCATATGCGACCTAGCTATATCAATACTCATGTGTACCTTAATTCGAAGTTAAAAAATATAAAACACGATTAGTCCAGATCAGTTGAGCCCTTAATCATAACCATATTAACTGTCTTATCCATCCTAACCTTCGAAACCTCTCTTTTACCTCAGGTATAAATAGAGGGGATGGGATAAGGCTAATCAATCATTCCTAGAAGAGAAAAGTTATGTTGGTGGTATGCCTTTAGACATCTTGGAGTAGCAGAACTTAGTGTCTTTGGTTTGTAGAAGGAATACTTGTTTCATAAGTTGGGTTTCAATCTCACCATTCTCTGTTTATCAATAAAGAAAGTTCTTCTTCCAATAGTGTGCACTCTTGTATATGTTGATTATTGAATTATCTTATAGTTTAATTATGAATATGTTTTTCATTAACCATTGATATATATATTGTAGTCATGAATATAACACCTTCTGCAGACAGAAGTTGTTCCTCTGGTCTGAATGGTTCAGATCCAGAACAAATGAGTGAATAACTCCGTTGAAGACTTTCCCTGAACATTATAGAAGCCTGGAATATAACTCTAACGAAAAACCTGTATACCTGTAAGACATATCAAACATACAAAGACATCAAAGCTACCATAAAAACATCTACGCTTCCATATTAGTGATTAAGGAATCCAATAACATATATGTGAGATTTACACAACAAACATGTGGGAAGGAAATCAACTTTTCATTAGAAAATAAATGAAAGAGCTTACAACCATGTGCCTTAGTGTCGAGACACTCCTTCACAAGACTAAGCCCTTGTCTGCGATAGCTCCAACTTGCTCCACAATTTCTCTCTGATGGATTAGGCCAAGGTATCAATTCAGCAGCATAACTCTGCTATTCTTCTCCTTCTCCTCAACTATGGATATGAGCTTGTATTTTATAGGTCTCAATGGATAGGGATAGTTGAGAGAATTATGGGTGAGGTGGCTCTAAGATCCTACCAATAGGGATCTCAAGTTCAAACTAACCCATATTGATAGGGATAAGGGAGGAAACGAGGCTCATGATCTAGAAGCCTCGATAATCTCTTATTTTTCCCATTTTATCAAGGGTACCTCTTTTGTTCCCTTAAGACAGAGCGGTTTAGGTGAGAAATGATTTAATAACAAAGTAGGAGCACAGTGGAATCGATTTTCTATAATAGAACATAGGTGGTGCTGAACAAGGTACCTCTCATTAGCCAAAGGAAAAGCGCGGTGTTGGGTTTTTTCAAGTAAAATTGATATCTAGAGCAAGTTTCCACTCCAAGTTTTGGTATTTAGGGAAAACATAGGGGTTAAGTATCTCATCACACGTTAGTTGAAGGATTTGGGTATAACAAAATCCCCCCCAAAGCATGAGTCTTAGAGGGATACAATGAGCGAGAGATTTGAGAGAACAAGTTGTCACTTTGAGGTGAGGGTTATCTTGATCGGAGAGTGTCATCGAGTAGGCATCTGTAGTACATCAATACTTTTGACTCATAGACCAATGTAACAAACTCATGGCTACAGACCAATACAAGGAAGATCCATGAGAGGAATAAACAACCATGGCTACTAGAATACAGCATAGATCCATGTGATAGAGGACTCAAACTTGGACATAGCTACCAGACATACAATGTAGATCTATGTCATATAGATGGAAATTTGAGCATAGCCACAACCATACAAATGTGGATCCATACTTGATATACAAAAATCCATCGCAACCTGGGGAGAGCAATGAGTGCTAAACAAGTACCCAGGGTCTTCGTATCGTTTTCCACAAAGTACGATACTATCCATGTGATTACAATGTTCTGAAGTTGAAAATGGTAGAAACCGCTTGATTACTAGCCAATGATGTGAACCGTTAACAAGTCTGAGGGAGATCACCATTGATGTCAATGATTCCCAAGGTACCCTAGTACAATCTACTGAGCGTGAATAGATGTCTTGATGTCGAACACCCAGTCGATTCTATCAATCAAAGGTCAATGATTTGAACCTATGTCGAGAGAAAGAGTATCTATCATTGAGGCATACAGATCTCAAGGTACTAAATTTTTTCCTAAGACTATTTCCCGAATGATGAGTTGATGTCGACAGGAATAGTCTCATTGAAGGAGGGCCACGATGAATCCCACATCGATGACATGAAAATTGGAACAAAGTTCTGGAATGATGTGAATGAGGTAACCATAAGACTGACTCAAAAGTACTAACATAGAGACTGTTTTGATTGCAGGGGTAAAAATTTTCAAATTTCCTTTGAACATCGGGCGGCACGACACAAGACTTGGCAGCATGACTAGACCAGAAAAACACACAGTGTGACGATGGACAATGCACTCTTTTGAAATACTCAAAGGAGTGACATGACTCATGAAAGTGGATCATCATGGAAATCAGTTGAATACCCAATTGACTGAAATGATATGCAGACAACTACCATTTTCAAAGGTAACGAGAATCTGCCATTGCAAAATGATTCCCTTCCCATAATTTCCCCATCATGGTTGATAAGTGCGTCTTTTTCGTTTTTATGAGTTCAAAGAGGGTAATAAACACTCATTATAGCTTGTCTGGAGAAAAGTCCAAACTCATATGTTTTACAAACCTGAGAGAGGAGTGGTTCGTTCCCAAAAGAGGGTCTCTCAATGTTTCATTTAACGAGTCCAATGAAATTTAACTCGGTATCGTTCATGTTTAGAGAGTCTAAATGACCACGGAAGAAGACTCCACAGGGTCCTTTTTCATAAAATAGTTCATTTGAATCGAAAAAGTGATAACCTACCGTCAGATGAATGACTCTTCAAGTGCTTTAACGAGTGTGAAGAAGACAAGAGCACACAACTATCTTTTTGTATTTAAGGAGCTCGAAAAGAGTTTAAAGAAGACTCCACTAGGTCTCTTTTCATAATGAGGGATTTTACGAGTCTGAAAAGAATCAGAAAAGGACTTGGATCTTTGATGCTAAGTTTTGAGAGCATGACTAAAGTGTCACAATAAATGCTCAATGACTTTTTCTATTTTATGGTAGTGTGAAAAAGTCCAAAACAAACTCCCAAAACTTTTACTACTAGCGCCCTTTATCTTGCAATGACTTAAAAACAATTGTTAAAACTCTCCAATGAAGGACATTAAAGGATCATGACAAATAGATTTAAAAAAATATGACATGCCAAAACCTAAAATGATTATAAAAGGTATGTAAATAGTAAAAAATCAAAACATTTTACTATTTACCCATAGTGGAGAGCCTTTGGAACATTTTCTTGGTTAGATTTTCAACTGCTGATTTCGGGAGCATCTACCATGGGATTTTCGCACCGTCAGTTCTAGGTAATAGCTTAAACCCTACTCTTTCATTTCATCCTTTCATTCTTGATTTTTGGGGGTGTTTTGGTACTATTAGGTGATCCCTAAAACCATGGAAGAGGGCACCACTCTTATCCCTTACGGGATAAGTGGTACCCCACTAAAACCACACCTAAAACACTATGCACAGGCGGTGCCACCGCCTATCCTCAATGGGACAAAAGCGGTGCCGACCGTGGGTGAATAAAAATATATGCACAAGAAAAACTAGCTCAAATTTGATGATTTGAATGATTGAGAATGTTTTTAATTGGTCTTGTGATGGTTTTTGACAGGTTCCCATTGATAAAAAATAGTAATTTGGAAAGAGAGGAAACATGAAAATGATGATGCATTTGATGAACAAAACGTTGGTTGTATAGCTGCATTGAGAGACTGTGGTCTTCTAAAGTTTTTTCGCACACCTAGCATGGTATCACATGAGCGCCTATTAGAGCATATCCTCTGGATCTGGAATCCGGAGCAATAGTATTTTGAGATGGGTGCTCAGGCCTATCGAGATGGGGTGCTCCCATCTCTTTGACTAGTTCCTATGGAGGGGAAAGATTTGTAGTCAGGAATATTACACCTTCTACGGACAGAAGTTGTTCCTATGGTCTGAATGGTTCAGATCCAGAACAAATGAGTGAATAACTTGGTTGAATACCTTCCCTGAATGTTATAGAATCCTGGAATATAACTGTGACGAAAGACCTGTATACCTATAAGACATATCAAACATACAAAGACATCAAAGCTACCAGAAAAAAACATCTACGCGTCCATATTAGTGACTAAGGAATCCAATAACATATATGTGAGATTTACACAACAAACATGTGGGAAGGAAATCAACTTTTCATTAGAAAATAAATGAAAGAGCTTACAACCATGTGCCTTAGTGTTGAGACACTCCTTCACAAGACTAACACCTTGTCCCTGATAGCTCCAACTTGCTCCATAATTGCTCTCTGATGGATTAGTCCAAGGTATCAATTCAATAGCATAACTCTACTATTCTTCTCCTCCTCCTCAACTATGGATATGAGCTTGTATTTATAGCGCTCAATGGATAGGGATAGTTGAGAGAATTGTGGGTGAGGTGGCTCTAAGATTTTACCAATAGGGATCTCAAGCTTAAACTAACCCATATTGACAGGGATAAGGAAGGACATGAGGCTCATGATCTAGAAGCCTCGAGAATTTCTTCCTTTCCCCATTTTACCAAACGTACTGCTTTTTATCCCTTAAGACAGAGCGGTTTAGGTGAGAACTGCTTTAATAACGAAGCAGAAGCATGGTGGCACCACTTTTCTATAATAGAACATAGGCAATGCTAAACCAGGTACTGCTCATCAGCCAAAGGGAAAGTGCGGTGCTGGGTTTTTTCAAGTAAAATTGATATCCATAGCAAGTTTCCACTCCAAGTTTTGGGATTTAGGGCAAACATAGGGGTTAAGGATCTCATGACATGTTGGTGACAGGATTTGGGTATAACAATATATATGTATATATATATATATATATATATATATATATATATATATATATATATATAAAAGATATTTGCAGAAAGAACTTGTTCTTTGCAGGTGATTGGAAAGCCCTAGAAGCTGTGGAAGCAACTGGAAGAGGAGAAGAAAAGGCTTGGATCAACTGTCATAAAACAAGTTTGTAAAGTTTTCTTCCTATTCCTATTTCAATTTCTACATAGCTGATTGTCTGCAAGTGTATCTTAGTAAGTTGGTAACCCTAGAGACCGTAGTTTATAAGGGTGTTTTTTCCTGAACAACAAAACTGGTGACTCCACTGGGGAGGGGAGTCCAGCCTATCATCGGTCCTTCCCATTAGGTTTCCTTACTAGTCTTTGCTCTTTTTTATTTTGGGTGTGTTTTTTCTATTTTTTTCCTTTGATTTTTAGTTTGGCATATTCAGAGCCTCTCTTCTAGTACTTTTTTTCTTTCAAAATGTTTTAGCAGTACACATGGGTTGTCTTGTTGACAGTCACATGTGTCACTTGGTATATGCGGGTTGCATTCTAGACAGTCACATGTCACACATAGGCTATCTTTATAACAGTCGCATGTTTCCTGTAGCTTTCTTTAGGTTCATATGGTTTTGCTTGTCCATGTTTAGTGTCCTTTAGAATGCTGGTGAGGGTTCTCTTTTTGACATGATTATGTAATTCTTGGATATGTACATCACACTATGCTTGATTTTTCAAGTCCTTGGGTTCTTTTTGTTTGAATTTCTTCCTTTATGAGTGTTGGTTGTCTTCCTACTTGGATTTTTGGGTTGAATTATTGTGTTCTAGGTTAGTGATTAAGTCCTTTGAATACTTTGTGCTCTGTACTACTGTTTGTAGACCAATTTTGTCATTGTCCTTTTTTTTTGGATCTAGTAATATTTTGAGTTTTTTAGTTCCACCAAGGTTAGGGTTTGTTCCATTTCTTATTTTGGTTTGAAGTGTGTTTCTTTGGGATCTTCTTTACATCATTCACTGTTATATGCTTAGATTGGTCAAATTTACCCAGTTTTTCCTTTAGTTGCATTTATAATTTTTGAAAAGATAAGACAAAATTTTATACTTTTTGCATTAGGTTGCATCTAGTGAGCTTTTTGTTATTTTCAAGAAAAATAAAAAATTCAAAGTCTTGTAGTTTCTCATGCTTAGTTTAAATTCATTGGCTTACATTTTACAAGAAAAGAAAAACAAAAATTAGCATAGTAGTTGCAATTTTCTTTGAAAATTTAATTGTTTACATCATTTTTGCTTTATTTTGCTGAGTCTATAACACCATACAAGTTTCACACCATTAAATCTGACTAATAAAAACAAATTAAAAAGAGCGACATAATTAAAAATTACTAGTAAGTTTTTTTTTCTAGGTTCATACACCAACTAGATTAGGCTAGACTTGTGGAAAACGGAATTTTAAATTTCCATAAGTATTTGAATTCATACGTAGTTGTCAAATCACTAGGTAAATCCTCCTCTATATTGAGTGCATCTGGGAAACTCCTCTCACACAAGATTCAAGCATGAGGCCGCATGAGGACTTGAACTGAGGAGATAACCATTTGATTCCTTGTGCGAGTGTTGATCATGATTTTTGCACATCTAGGGATCTTGTCAATACCACTCTTGGACCCCATGGCGTGCCGGTGTTTTCAAGGTTTTGGGCTTTGTTACCCTACCCATGTGTACAAATCAGGCTTGCGAGTGTTCCCCCAGACTCTCAGTGTAGTTGTGGTAGCCTTTAGTCTCTTTGACATTAGGGATCATACACAAGTATACTAGAAGGATATTTTTGGTCTACCTTGGACGAGCTTGGAAGGTAACCCCGATAGAAGGTGTGGGAAGGAATTTGGGTGATTCCTCCACTTGTGCCTAAGAACATCTACAGGGACTCCAAATAACCATCTATCAGCTTTCTTTTGGAAGGAATATCTTATACATGTTTGTCTGTTTGGATTTAGGAAATTTTTAGTGAGTGTTGTGTAGTTTGTCTATACTTAGTTTGCCTTTAGGTGTGTGTGAGTAAAATTTTTAGCTATGGAGGACCAACCTCTATGTAGGTCAAGAAGGTTGCAAAACCTTCCTCCATCTGATATAGTGGAGTCTCCACTTCCCCCTCAAAGGCAGAGACTAGGTGTTGATGGTTCTTTTGAACCAGTAGGAGTTAGCAAAGTTCTAGGTGAACCGAAACTTAGGACTAATCAGGTTGATACAAATGTAGTTGAGATTGATTACTTATAGGCTAATGAGTTTGTAAGGAATTTTAACTCGCCTCTTACCGACTTAAGTGATGATATGATCGTGGAAGTTCTTCCTTTTGATTCACTTGTTATTGGTGTTCCTATGAGCAACATTATGGGTAGCTTTGGAGAGGGTATTTATACACCCACTTCAACCATTTTGGCTAGATGAGTGCCACATCCCCCGGTTGGTACTCCAAGACCAAATGCACCTACTACACCTTTATCACCAAGTAGTCGAGTGGTCCAACAACTAACTTCCTCAAATGTAGTAGGTCCTTCTAGTGGGGTTGTCACTAAGATTCCCAATGAACCTTTTGCTTCACCCTCTTTCATGCATACTACTCGGATTTGTCCAAGTGGATCCTCATTGTTTTCTAGGGTTTTGTATGGAATGGGGGGCACATTCCCCCTTCCAATCCTTATGTAGGTCCTACACATGCATATGTGGGCATGCAGTTTGGAAATACAAATGCTTATGGCCAAGGTTTCCAAACACTAGTTTCATCCCCTTTTGCGAGCTCTCCCTTTTCTCTTTTTAGTGGAGGGATACTTGCTCCTATCTTTTAGACCCCAGTTTCATTTGGGGCAGCTCAAACCACTTACAATGTACCACACACGAGTAATCCATTGGCTTACAGATTGAATCCATTTCAAACCAGTCTAGCTACTTCACAACTAGCGGCTAGGGGAAACCCCACCTTTACGTTTACTAACCAGGGGGTAGGTCCTTCTACCTCCTAGACTCAAGATTTTCAAGCTCCGATTAGGCCTAAAATTCCCTTCTTGGAAACTTTAAACTTTCCAGACTTATCTAAGTTGATGAGTCACCTAGTGAGACATAGTGCCACATGGTCACCTATTCATATCAAGTTACTCTCGTAAATTCCCAATATTGAGGGAAAAGTTGGTGAAGACCCAGGTGCCCATATCACCACTTTTCACTTGTGGTGCTCTTTGAACTCATTGAACGATGACACCATTTGGTTGAGGATTTTCCAACAAACCTTGACTAGTGTTGCAACAAAGTGGTATATTGAACTGCTCTCTGGTGCATTTGACAGTTTTTTGGACATAGAAAATGTGTTTCTTAATCACTTCCAGCTTCCTGTCCAGTATGATGTTGACATAGACCTATTGTATACATTTTGACAAGACAAAGCCACACATATCTTGGATCATATCCAAGAGTGGAAAAGATGAAAGAGGCTTATCAAAGCCACCAAACCCCCTGAGTTCTTGTTAGATTGGTTCCTAAAATATTTCTTTCCTTATATATCTAAGGATGTATCCACTTCAGGGGTGACCACTGAAGAAGAGGCCATCCTCAGGGCCCAGCATATGGATTTTATATATGCTCAATCTGGGATATTATATGAAATCATACCTAAGGCACCGCGGTATACCCACAGTGTCCAGAAACCCAAGCATGGACCCGATGCCGATGGTGTGGTTGGTTCAGTTAATTCTCCCACTGTAAAGTCACTGACCAAAAAACTCCATAAGTTGTCAGTGAAGCAGTCTATAGTGGAGGAAGAAAAGGCTTCCACCCCCTCCACCCAAAATGAATTTTTTTTTGCACAATCTTCTCGGAAGGAAAATTAGAATCCCAGTGGGAAAAAGAAGTAAGGTAAGAATGGCGAGGGAAATAAAAAGAATCCTAAACCCACGAACAATGCTTATGGGGATAATAAGGATAAGAAGAAAGAGAAATTTCCCTGTAAGTTTTTCCAAGGAGATCACTTAATTCATCAATGCCCTCTTATTGACCAAGCTTAGAAGTTGCTTAAAAACCATCAACTGACTATCCTGAAGGATCCATTTCCCTAAGGATAGAACAAAGCTTATGTTTCTAATGTTGCTAGGGGAACTCTTGGTGCCCATCCTGAACAGAGCTACATCAATATGGTATGATCTAGTTCTTTGCTTTAGAAAAGAAATAAAATTATGAGACAGAGGCTCCTAATAAGGGTAAGTCTATTGGTGAAACCTCTAACCCTATCACGATAGAGAAACCTGCTGACCCAATGCCTAGAATGTCGAAAGGTGTTTTTTAAAATGTATTTCACAATCTGAATTCTAGGGCTCATTCTAACTACTTCATGGTGGAATATTTGGCCCAAACCCCATGTGCGATGTTGACGTTGGAAGTGATATAGAATTTTCCTACTCAGCAGGATACCCTCTTAGCAGCTTTAGGCAGTATCGAGCCTCATGGAAAAGTTTAATATGTCATATGTTTAGATGCACCTACTATATCATATGGCTTTGTCAGTAGATTTCATTCATGGTGGAAAAACCATTGGACGTACAGTTGTTGATGAAGTTGGTCCACATGTGTTATGTCTATTTCTTCTTTGAAGGATTTGGGTAACCTGGAGATAGTTTTTTCAAATACTTTACTCAATTCTTTTGACGGGACGTATTTCTGACCGCATGGTATCCTACCAGCTTTTGAGATTAAGCTGGAAAGGAAAGAAATGGCTATTGAATTTGAGGTTATTGATGCTCCTTTGGACTATAACTTTCTTTTATGGAGAAGTTGGACTTACACCATGTGTGTGATTTCCTTGGCTGTTCTTCGGGTGGTTTTGTTTCCGCACGATGAAAAGTTGGTTACTATTGACCAACTCAATTTCACTCGAAAGGGCTATTTAGAAAATAATGAGTCCATTGTACCTTTGGCTTATCAGGTTAAACGAGTTAATGAGAGCTTGGGGGTTGGAATGTATTCAATGTTAATGGGAACATTTGATATCCTAGCCCCTATAAGCTATTTAGGTTCTACAAGTGTAGGTAAGTCTATCGTTACAATTGTAGATAGAACGGATCCTTGGGTCCTTCCCTTCCGTTATGAGCTTAAGGTGACCCTATTGGCAGTGGAAGTAGATTATCAAGCTACTATCAACACCACTGCTGATCCTGTCGTGACTTCTTCTACAGTTTCAGAGGAGTCGAAAGAAGATTACCTTCCTACTTGGGTAGAGAACTCTTTATATTTAGATGACTGCTTAGACATGGTTTTACCTTCGAATGAAGCCATTTTGGAAGCCATGAGTGGTAAGATAAAATTTGTGAATATATTCACCATAGGTCTTACCTTCTTCTAGAGCTGAGTAGAATTGAAAACTAGGAGTTCCATGTGAGACTGGTATAATATGTTGATCTACCGATTGATCATTTTCCAAAGGAGGAAATTTTTGCAAAACAGAATATGGAAAATATTTATTTTACCATTCCTATCAACATCTCTGCAAAACCTGGCATCGTAAAAAACGTGCATATCAGTGCAAACTGCTCTCCGGAGGAGATTTCCATATGTACTGCCTTATTTAAAGAGTTTCACGATGTGTTTTCCTTGTCATATGAGGAGATGTTAGGAATTGATCTATCAATCATTGAACACAAAATCTGAACATGTCCTGGCGCTAAATTGGTTCGACAAAATCTTAGACATGTTAATCCGCGCAAAGCAGAAGCCGTTAAGGATGAAGTGGAAAATTTGTTGAAAGATGGATTTATCTACCCAATTTCTTTGATGGATTTGGTATCCAATCCCATTCATGTCGATAAGAAACAAGGGACAATATGCATATGTACTGACTTTTGTGACCTAAATAAAGTCGGTGCCAAGGACAATTTCCCCACACCCTTTATATATCAAATCATTGATGCTTGTGAGGGTAGTGAAGTTTTTTCGTTCATGGATGGTTTTTCAGGATAGAATCAAATACAAATCAAGCTAGAAGACCAACACAAAATGGACTTTATTTTTCCTTGTTAGGATTATAATCCTCCCTTGTCCAATTTGGTCAATTATGTCTAAATTAAGAGTCATTTTAGTCTATATTTATTCACTAGAACCATTGGGTCCACCTGGCCTAATTGGGCCACATGTACCAGTTACTAGAGTGTGGGGAACACTAATTGAGGCTAACTTCCATTGAATCCACTTGCATACATTAGTTTAGGATCATCCTAGATCAATCCCTACAATTTAGGAGCCACTGGTAGTGCAGACACCAACCTCCTTTAGAAGAGTTCGATTGCTGACTAGTCAAGCTCAGTTAGGAGTCAATTACATTAATTTCTAGTCTATTACATCCATTTCTATTCACTTAGAACTAGATATGCATGACTGCATGTGGGTAAGGGACATTTACTCACCTACCACAATTTCTTAGACTAGTTAACTGATAATGAAGACTGAATTAGACACTTGAGTTGGGCTTTTGAACTCTAATAGTGATTTATACATGTCTAGTAAACAATTTAGTTAAGTAGATTCAATAATTTCTAATTCCTATCTCATGCATTCGAATTATCCAATTACTTTTGATTAATGAAAGCATTCACATTTGCAAGCCATTTTTGCACTATTTCATTCTTCAATTTCTGAGTAAAATTTTCTGATCTATCTTGTGAGTTGTGTGTTGGTCCACATATCTATCTGCTCAATTTTATATGGTATTAGAACCCTGGTAGGACAAGGCACTTCTCCTACTCCAGATTCATACTTGGATCAATGGGAAAAATTGCTCCTTCCAACATTGCACCAGAAGCGAAGAATTTACCACATAAATCCTAAGCAAAGGAATTGTTGATCAATCTTGCTTGATTAACTAATCTTGGTGTGAAGAAAATTCCAAAAGTGTAGGATGTCAACCTTACTCTGTCTATTGGATTGTGTGATTTACAAGTTTTTCAATCTCCTTCACTGCATTCTCTACAATAGCATTCAGTCTCCTTCACTGCATTCGCTATAGCAGCACAATGGCCCTTCCTATGGAGATTCTCACTCCTTTAAATACCATCAGTGTAAGGTGTTAGAATAACCAACCCATAGTTACCCACATTTTACATTAATTAATCAGTTTTGTCTTATTCCTAGGTTTCTACATTCCTCTCTATGCTAGTTGGCTTCCACATGAACCTAGAAGTCAATACTTGCTAAAATGGATCATGAAGCACTTTGGAATCATCGTGGAAACATTTTTATCATGTCTGATTTTATTCTTGGTTCCTAAAAGTGTAGTTCTTTTTTTTCGGAAAGCTTCCTTGCTTTACAGCAGTTTTAAGGCAAAAAGGAAAAGCTAGTCTAGGAGTAACTGCCTTGTTTTTTTCCCACATCCTCCTCCTTCATTTTCTCCAAAAAAAAAACATTGATCTGATCTATTTCCATCACTTATTAGCTTTCCTATATGATTTATCCAATTTGCGAGGATATTCATAGATTTGGAAAGTATTTCTTGCACCTATGGGGATTTGACTAGTTTTAGTAACCCTTCTTTTTTACCAATTCGAATAGTAACCTTATTCTTTCGAATATTGATGAAATTATATATTTGAGTAGCCTATTACTTCATATGGTTGGATGATGTACCTTATTCAATACATGATTAATTTATGCTCCAATTTCAGTCTCCTTTTGTCTGAATTTTGCATGTTTGATTAGCAATTTTGTGAGTGTAATTGATCTATCGCTTGGGTTCAATTTCCACATGGTACTAGATATTTTTTAGATCAATTTCCATTCTTCCATATCATTATTACAGGTTCAAAATCAATGACTGAGAGCACATTCTGCTGACTGGGGGGCACGTGAGCTAAGATATGGACCAATATCAAAGGATCATCTTGAATCTATTCAATTTATTTGAATGGAAATATGATATGAAGATATTGTTGAGAGAAAAATGCCTCTATAGGTTTACCGTGGCCACTGAGGCAGATCCCAATCCAGCTGCAAAGAAACTTAAATGGCACAACAAGAGGGATGAGGCCTATGGTCTCTTGTGTCTAAGTATTTGAACAGACCTCCTTTTTCATCTTGATTCATTGACATCAACTAATGAGGTTATGGAGATGCTTGAAGGTATTTTTGGAAATATAGATGAGATGAGAGGACATCAAATTGAGGATGAATTGATCTCCTTGAGTCCCAGTAGCTTTGAATCATTGCAACTCTAATTTTCAAAGTTTAAGGCCGTTGTTTTGTAGCTAAAACAACGTGGGATTGAAAATAAGGAAGAGAAACTAATATTGACCATTCTCTCTAAGCTTGGTCTTGACTATTTAGTGTTTTTTTCAACCTTCCATGCCACCAAATTGATAGCTTGAACTTGGAAGATGCCTAATCTTGCAGAGTTCATGGAATCCCTAGCCTAAGAGCAAGATAAAGTGGTAATGATGGGCACCATCACACCTTCCAAAGACTAATATTTTCTTTCCAGAGATTCAAAGGTGGATTCAAAAAGCAATAAAAAAGCTAAAAATCCACCTAAGCAAAAGAGAGACAAGTCAAAGTCTCAAGAGGAGCCCTCAGGCTCCAAGAAGAACTTCCAGAAGAAGAAGAACAAAGGAGAAATGAGCAAGTGCGCATACTGCAATAAGAAATATCATCTTGAGAGGTCTTGTATGAAAAAACAAATTGACATGTTGACCCAAATCTTGGAGAAGAACAGCATCTCCCTTCCTGATTGTTCAAAGAAAAAGGAAGGAGGATCAAATTCAGAAGACGAGAAAGTACATGCTTTGGTTGTTGGCACCTCAAGCTCACCTAGCTTCATCATTTAATTTGAAGGTTCCGGACATATGGTTTCGAGAAGGGATATTATTTCCTCTCCTCACATGTCAAAAGGTCCACCAATAGTTTTGGGAGATAACTCTCTGACTGACAGTATGGGGAAGGGTAGGATTGATCTTTACCATGGTAATTTCAATAATGTGTTGTATGTTCCAGGTCTTGCCTCATATCTTGTCATTGTATCATATGAATCACACTGGGTCTCCAAAAAAATTCATCTTCTCCCCTAGTGAAATTGAAATCATAGAGATTTCGAATCGTAAAGTCATACCAAAAGGTGATGTTGATCAAACTTTGAAGGTATACAACTTTTCCCATTTTATACCCTACTCAAACCCCTCTTCTCTTATTACTCATGCTAATGAGGAAAGAAATATTTGGCCATATTAACTACAAGTATCTTTCTAATTTGAGTGACAAAGATATGGTCATAGGGTTTCCCAAGATCAAGTTTCCTAAGGGGTTATGTCAAAATTGTATCCTAGGAAAACACCTAGAGAACAAGTATGAGAGAGCTAGTGTTGAGAGAACCTCTACACCTATTGAGTTAATCCACAGTGACATTGCTGGTCCATTCCCTCATATGTCCATGATTCAAGACAAATATGCACTCATTTTCATAAATGATTTTTCTAGGTATTTTTGGGTTTACTTCCTAAAGCACAAGTCTGAAGTTTTTGACCTCTTCAAGGCCTTTAGAGCCTTGTTTGAGAACCGGTCTAGGAGGAAACTCAAGATCCTCATATCTGACAATCGTGGAGAGTATCTCAAGTCTGATTTTATCCATTATTGTAAAGATGCAGGGATCCATATGTAGCATTCTATTACACCACAAAAAAATGGTGTTGCTGAGAGAAAGAACAGATCACTCAAGGAGATGTCAACTTGCATGATGGAGGTTAAATATTTGCCACCAAATTTTTCAGACAAGGCTATAAACTGTGCATCCTATATCCAAAAAAGGGTGCCACATAATCTTCTTGATAGTATTACTCCTTTTGAACCTCGGACACGGGGACTTCACTTAGTGAACCTCTCACATAGCACGTGCGATCGTGGGATATTAAAGAATACCCTTAATTTCGAGAGATATTGAGACAAAATATTTTTGTTGAAACCCCCTCCAAATACTTAAAACCTCCTCCCCGCCCCTTTTTATACCTCAATCCTTATAAACCACCCTACCCCCCCCCACCTTNACCTCGGAGTGGGCACAAGCCATATGTGATACATTTCAGGATTTTTGGCTCAAAGGCTTGGAATAGAATGCCAACTGAAAAAGAGGAAGGCTTTGCAACCCCAAAGCCAAGAGTTCCTATTTGTTGGGTATTCTGAAGATTCAAAAGGGTACAATATTATTGAGTTGAGCACTAACAAATATTTCATTGAAAGGAGTGTTCAGTTCGAAGAAGAGCCTTTAGCACCAGTTGAAGTTGGAGAGTCCTCTTCACCAGCACAACCATTGATTGTAAGTGAAGAGAATAATGAGTTTTATGATTCTGAAATTTCTGATAATTATGATTTAATTGCATATCATAACATCCACATAATTCTGAAATGTGTAGCAAGGACCATTCATGTAGTTGGGGAACTAGCTGGAAATCCTAGTGACACTAGGAGGACTGGATTTCAATTTGAGAGTGCCCTTTGTGTGAAAGATACACTCTTTGTTGAGAAGTGTTATTTGATGGTTGATTCTTATCCTTATACATATGAATATGTATCACATGATCCAATATGGAAAACAACCATGAAAGAATAATTCATCTCGCTCCAGAAGAATAACACTTGGGAACTGGTTGATCTTCCCCCAAGGAGAAAGCTAGTGAGGTGTACCTGGGTCTTTAAAAATAAGTTTGATTATGATGGTTAACATTTTAAATATAAGGAAATATTGGTAGAAAAGGTATAATCACAAGTACATGGTATTTATTACAATGAGAACTTTGCACCAGTTGCAAAGATGGACTCCATAAGGCTAGCTCTAGCCATTGCAGGTACAAGGCAATGGGAGCTACATCACATGGATGTGAAATGTGCCTTTCTAAATGGAGATATGAATGAATAGATTTATATGCAGAAACTAGAAGGTTTTGTTTTGAATTCATATTTAGTGTGCAGGTTAATGAAATCATTATATGGGCTCAAGCAAGCCCCCAGGGCTTGGTATGCCATGATTGATGGATTTCTGTTGTCACTAAGTTTTGTTCGATGCAAGTATGCTAATAATGTATATTTGAAGCTGATTCATGGTTCTTTAATGATGATTTTTTTATATTTGGATGACCCTGATCAGAGGAAGTTCAAAGAAATAAATTTCCTCCTTGAAGGATGCGATGAACCATGCATTTTCTATGACATATTTGGGATTGTTGAGCCAATTATTAGGTCTCTAAATTGCTCAATCCCAACATGGAATCAAATTTTATCATTCCAAGTATTCTTCATATCTACTCAACAAGTTTGGTATGAAAGATCGGAATCCAAGCAAGACTCCATTCCTTTCAAGAGTTAAGCTTGAGGAAGCAAGTTCTTCTCCTTTGGTAAATAATACACTGTATAGGAATTTGATTTGGTGTTTTCTTTATATTACACATACTCAAATTGAATTATCTTATGCAATCAGTGTGGATTCAATATACATGGATTAGCCTCATGAGATCCATTGAAGAGGAGCCAAGAGGATCCTAAACTTTCTTCAGGGAACAAGGAGTCATGAGAAGGACCAATCAAATGGTCAAGTAAGAAGTAGAGTGCCATAGTACTCTCATCTATAGAGGAAAATTATAGAGGAGTTCTGAATGCAACTACTCAATGTTTGTGGTTGCAGGGTATACATGGAGAATGTGGTTTTGAATCACAGTTTCAATAGTCATCTATTGTGACAATCAAAGAACCATTCGAATCTCCACTGATCTAGTTCAAAGACAAAGAACCAAGCACATTGATATCCATATGCACTATATAAGGGAGCTTGTTCATGATGGTACCATTTCTCTACTCTACTGTGCATATTCTAAACAAGTAGCAAATATCTTCACCAAAGTATTATGTGAGAAGACATTCAGTAATATAAAATCACGACTGGGGATTTCTGCTCATGTGGTGAAGTATGATTGATAACAAGATTTCCAAAATTTTGTTTCCTTTCCATGTTTAAGGGAGGATTTTTCCACTGGGTTATTTGCCTCTTTCCTTGGTTGTATGGACATGCAGTTTGTAAAGGGTGACTAAGCCTTGTTTCTAGGCCCTATAGTTTTCTAATATTTACTCATAAATTCAGGCTTAGGTGTGGGTGTTAGAATAATCAACCCATAGTTACCCATATTTGACATTAATTAATTATTTTTGTTGTATTCCTAGATTCCTAGATTCCTCTCTATGCTAGTTGGATTCCACATGAACCTAGAAGTAAATACTTGCGAAAATGAGTCATGGAGAACCTTGGAATCATCCTGGAAAATTTTTAAGCATGTCTACTTTTATTCCTAGTTCCTGAAAGCATACTTCTGCTTTTTTTGAAAGATGCCTTGCTTTACAGTAGTTTTAAGGCAAAATGGAAAAGTTAGTCTAGGAGTAATTGCCTTATTTTTTTCCCACATCATCCTACTTCCTTTTATCCAAAAATAATAATAGATATGATCTATTTCCATCACTTATTATTTGTCCTATCTGATTTATTTACTTTGTGAGCATCTTCATAGATGTGGAAAGTCTTTCTTGCACATATGGGGGATTTGACTAGTTTTAGTAAGCCTTCTTTTTGACAAATTCGAATAGAAACCTTATGATTTATAATCTCTGATGAAATTATATATTTGAAAAGCCCATTACTTCATATGGTTGGCTGATTTACACTTATTCAATACAGTATTGAGTTATGCTCCAATTCCAGTCTCCTTTTATGTGAATTTTGCATGTTTGATTATAAATTTTGTGAGTGTAATTGATCTATCACTTCAGTTCAATTTCCACATGGTATTAGAGCATTTGTATATCTATTTGTCTCCATCCAAATTTTATTGTAGGTTCTACATCACTGTCTAGGAGCACATTGTGCTTACTAGAGGGCACATGAGCTGAGATATGGACCAATCTCAAAGGATCATCTTGAATCCATTCAATTTATTTAAATGGAAAGTTGAGATGGGATATTGTTGAGAGAGAAAGGTATATACAAGGTTACCATGGCTACTAAGGAATATCCCAATGCAATTGTAGAGAAAATTAAATGGCACAACAAGAGGGATGAGGGCTATGGTCTCTTGTGTATGATCATTTCAAGAGACCTCCTCTCTCATCTTGATTCAACGACATCACCTAATGAGGTTTGGGAGAATATTGAAAATATTTTTGGAAAGACAGATGAGATGATAGGACATCAAATCGAGAATGAATTGATCTCCTTGATTCCCAGTAGCTTCGAATCATTGCAACTCTACTTTTCCAAGTTTAGGGCCCTTGTTTTGTAGCTAAAACAATGTGGGATTGAAAAGAAGGAAAATAAACTAGTCTTAACCATTATATTTAAGCTTGATCCTGACTATTTAGTGTTTTTTTCAACCTTCCATGCCACCAAATTGACAGCTTGAACCTGGAAGATGCCTAAGATTGCGGAGTTCATAAAATCCCTCACCTAGGAGCAAGATAAATTGGTAATGATGGGGGCACCATCAAACCTTCCAAAGACCAAGATTTGGTTGCTATAGATTCTAATGTGGATTCAAAAATCAAGAAAAATATAAAAATCCACCTGAGAAAAAGAGAGACAAGTCAAAGTCTCAAGAGGAGACCTCATGCTCCAAGAAGAACTTCTGGAAGAAGAAGAACAAAGGAGAAATGAGCAAGTGTGCATATTGCAGTGAGGGATATCATCGCGAGAGCTCTTGTATGAAAAAGAAAATTGACATCTTTACCCAAATCATGGAGAAGAACAACATCTCCCTTATTGACTGCTCAAAGAAGAGGGAAGGGGGATCAAATTCAGAAGACAAGGAGAGAGTACATGCTTTGGTTTCTAGCACCTCAAGCTCACCTAGCTTCATCATTGATTCTGGAGTTTCCAGACATATGGTTTCGACAAGGGATATTTTTTCCTCTCTTGACATGTAGAAAGGTCCACTAATAGTTTTGGGAGATAACTCTTTGACTGACAGTATGGGGAAGGGTAGGATTTATCTTTACCATGGTAATTTCAATAATGTGTTGTATGTTCGAGGACTTACCTCTAATCGCTTGTTAGTGTATCAGATGAATCACATTGGGTCTCCAAAGAAAGCCATCTTCCCCCCCATTGAAGTTGAAATCATAGAGATTTTGAATGGTAAATTCATAGAAAAAGGTGTTGCTGATCACACTTCAAAGGTATACAAAATTTCCCATTTTATACCCTACTCAAACCCATATGCTCTTCTTACTCATGCTAATGAAGCAAGCAAGCTTTGGAATGAAATATTTGGCCATCTTAACTACAAGTATCTATCTGATTTGAGTGGCAAAGATATGGTCATAGGGTTAACCAAGATCAAGTTTTCTAAGGGAGTCTGTTAAGGTTGTGTTGAGGACTGGAAATTTGTAGGCAAAAACAACAAGGGATTCTCCCCAGTCGACATTCCCAACTAGCCCATGACTGTTTGGTGTAGGGAATCCATCTGGTTTGTGGTCCGGCTACCATAGGTCAAGTAACAAAAAACAAAGGGTTTTACTGGTTGCGGCCCGGTCCACCGTGTATATTTTTGTAATTTGACTTTAAGTATGATATGCAAGTGCCTATCTAAGATGTAGATTGATGAAGAATACGAGGAGTGGTCACAATGTGATGCGCAGGTTGTTACCTCTCATCTTAGACTCTCTCACATCTAAATCACACACAACTGAAAAAAAAATACTAACTAAGTTGTCCCTAGGGAGCACGATTATTAATTCATGAGTAATGTAATACTGTTCATATGTTAAGATAAATCACAGATAGCTGTTCTTAGAATCAAAACACATAAACATGAATAAAGACATGCACAACGAGATAGCTAATTATCTGTTAAAACATTCATTACTCATAGTGGAAATGATCACAGAATAAACCAGAGAACATTCAAATAAGAACATAGGTTCAGAAAGTTAGAACGCTCTCACAGTTACTGAAACATAGCTGAAAACTAAATAGTTCCCCTTCAACATTGTTCATTTCATCACATTTGAACATTCCACATAGCACTTTCTCCAACATGCAAAATTATAATTTTATTATTGTAAAACAAAGTAGTTCCTCTTACAATAAGTAGTTCACAAGTTTCTCCAAGAAAAAGCCCTCTTCTCTTTATCCCTTTTTCCATTTATACAAGAAATAGCCCAACCTTTTGGTTGCCTCACAAACATTTCAATATCCAGTCTTGTCGTTTCGTGAATGCTCATGATTCAATATTACGTTTCAAATAAATATTTTTATAAAAATGGGAATAGCTAGGTAACTGACGGAATGTCCAAGCCTGATCCTTTGCTCTCTAATGATTACACTCTACCATTCCTTGGTCTCCTTTCAAACCCTTACAATTTTCTTCTTCGAGCAATGATTCCACTGCCTTACGCTTCAACATGCTTTGCCTTCCAATTGCACCTTCTTCACTGCAATAATCTTCAAAGGGATTTGAGAAAAACTGCCATGTTTGTCTGTGATCAAACAAGAATTCATCATTTAATTCGTCTATCTTTACTAAACATAAACCATAATATTAATAAAATGAGTAATAAAGAAGAGAAAACTGGAGCTACGTTCTTATGTGCAAAATTCAACCTAAACAAGGCACATAGGTCTCTTATGAAACAAAAATGATCTCATAGCAATCGGTGGGAACGATTAAGAAAAGGGCATATAAAAACCCCCATCGATGGATCAGAACACTTGACGTCGGTTCATTAGTGGGCTATGCAGCCGCAACGGCGGGTAACCTACAATCTAGGGTTTCTAGTACACAGACTAAAATTGGCGCGATAAAACGTCGGGGGTCGGATTCTCTACAAGCATCGGATAGCTAGTGAGCTACACAGCTGCAACAATGGAAGTTCAAAGGTCAAGAAAACCCACAGACCAGTCAATATCAGAGAAACAAAGAACAGATCATCGACGAAAATACAAACAGTCCGACGGGCAGTTAGTCTATTATGGGGCTACAACGATGGAACTCAATCAGCCTACGGCCTCCGATCAAAGTCATAACTTTTTCTAAAAAATTAAAAAAATGAGGTCTATCTTCCAATGATAAGACACGAGTTGACCTCTGAAAATGGCAAATGATAATCCCATTTTAAGCTTCAACGATAAGACATGGTAAAATATACTAAGCCTCTCAGGCCAAAGCATGCACAGACCCAAACGAAATCTCAAATAGCAAGAAAACTTGGCGTCAAAAAATCCAAACATGTGGTAGAGTGGAGAAAACAAAATTAACAAGGAGAGTCCAAAATTTTCAGAAATTTGAGAAAATTTGCGGCTGCAACAGGTTGTATCCTAGGAAAACACCCAGAGCACAAGTATGAGAGAGCTAGTCATGAGAAAACCTCTGCACCTATTTAGTTAATCGACAGTGAAATTTCTGGTACATTCCCTCATATGTGCATGATTCAACCCAAATATTCACTCACCTCCATAGATGATTTTTCCAAGTATTGTTGAGTTTACTTCCTAAAGCACAAGTCTAATGTTTTTTACCTCTTCAAGGTATTTAGAGCCTTGGTTGAGAACGAGTCTAGGAGGAAACTCAAGATCATCATATTTGACAATTGTGGAGAGTATGTCAAGTCTAAGTTCATCCATTATTGTAAATATGCATGTATCCATATGAAACATTATATTCCTTACACACCACATCAAAATGGTTTTGCTGAGAGAAAGAACAAATCACTCAAGGAGATGGAAACTTGCACGATGGAGGGTAAATCTTTTCCACCAAAGTTTTGGGCCGAGGATATAAAATATGCATCCTATATCTTGAACAGGGTTCCACATAATAATCTTAATGGTATTATTCCTTTCGAATATTGGAGTGGGCACAAGCCAGATGTGACCCATTTCAGTATTTTTGGCTCAAAGGCTTGGGCTAGAATTCCAATTGAAAAGAGGAAGGATTTGCAAACCCAAATCCAAGAGTGCCAATTTGTTGGGTATTATGAATATTCAGAAGGGTACAAGCTGATCAACTTGAGCACTAACAAATATTTCATTGAAAGGAGTGTTCAGTTCGAATAAGAGCCTTTAGCAGCAATTGAAGTTGGAGAGTCCTCTTCACCACCACAACCAATGATTGTAAGTGAAGAGAATAATGAGTTTACTGATTCTGATATGTCTAATAATTATTATTTAATTGCACATCCTAACATACCTACAAGACCAAAATTGGAAGAAAGGACCATTCTTGTAGCTAGGAAACTAGCTGGAAATCCTAGTGACACTAGGAGGACTAGATCTCAATTTGAGAGTGCCCTTTGTGTGAAAGATCCACTCTTTGATGAGAACTGTTATTTTATGGTTGATTCTTATCCTCATAAATATTAATATTCAGCACATGATCCAATATGGAAAATAACCATGAAATAAAAATTCATCTCAATCCAGAAGAACAACACATGGGAACTGGTTGATCTCCCCCAAGGGAGAAAGCTAGTGAAGTGTAAGTGGGTATTTAAAAATAAGTCTGATGCTGATGGTTCACCTTTTCAATATAAGGAAATATTAGTATCCAAGTTCTACTCACAAGTACATGGTATTGATGACAATGATACCATTGCACTAGTGGCAAAGATGGACTCCATAAGGCTAACTCTAGCCATTGCATCTTCAAGGAAATGGGAGGTACATCACATGGATGTGAAGTGTGCCTTTATAAATGGAGATATGAAATAAGATATTTATATGCAGAAACTAGAAGGTTTTGTTTCTAATCCATCTTTAGTGTGTAGGTTAAATAAATCATTATATGGGCTCAAGCAAGCCCCCAGGGCTTGGTATGCCAAGATTGATGGATTTCTGCTGTCACTGAGTTTTGTTCAATGCAATTCTAATCCTATTGTATATTTGAAGATGATCCATGGTTCTTTAATGATGATTGTTTTATATTTGTATGACCTACTGATCACATGAAGTTCATAGAAATAAATTCCCTCCTTGAAGGATGCAATGAACCATGCATTTTCTATGATAGATTTGGGATTGTTGAGCCAATTCTTGGGTCTCAAAATTGATCAATACCAACATCGTATAAAATTTAATCACTCCAAGGGTTATTAATATATGTTCAACAAGTTCATTTTGAAATATTTCAAGCCAATCAAGACTCCATTCCTTTCAGGAGTTAAGCTTGAGGAAGCATGTCCTTCTCCTTTGGTAAATAATACACTGTATAGGCAGTTAATTGGGTGTTTTCTTTATCTTACACATAGTAGACCTGAATTATATTATGAATTTAGTGTGTCTTCAAGATACTTGGATCATCCACATGATATCCATTGGAGAGCAGTCAAGAGGACCCTAAACTTTGTTTATGGAACAAGGACTCATGGGATTTTCTATAAAGCAAAATCTGACTTAGAGCTAGTTGGATTTATTGACAATGATTAGGTAGGTGAAAACAAAGATAGAAAGTATACCTTAGAATATGTGTTCATGCTTACAGAAGGACCAATTAGCTTCTCAAGTAAGAAGCATAGTGCCATAGCACTCTCATCTACCTAGGAAGAGTATAGAGGAGTTGTGAATGCAACTACTCAATGTTTGTGGTTGGAGGGGATACTCTGAGAATCTGGTTTCGAATCAGATTTTTTAACAGTCATATATTGTGAAAATCAAAGCACCATGAGAATCTCCACTGATCCAATTCAAAGACAAATAACCAAGCAAATTGAGATCGATATGCACTATATCAGGGAGCTTGTGCATGATGGTACCATTTCTCTACTCTACTGCGCATCTTCATAACAAGTAGTAGATATCTTCACCAAAGTATTATGTGATAAGACCTTCAGTAATCTCAAATCATTCCTGGGTATTTCTAATCATGTTGTGAAGTATTCTTTATAACAAGATTTCCAAAATTATGTTTGCTGTCGATGTTTAAGGGAGAATTTTCCCACTGGGTTCTTTCCTCTTTCCTTGGTTGTATGGACATGCAGTATGTAAAGGGTGACTAAGTCTTGTTGCTAGGCCCTATAGTTTTCTGATATTTACTCATAAAGTCAGGATTAAGGGGGCGGTTAGAATAATCAACCGATAGTTACCCATATCTGACATTAATTAATCATTTTTTTCTTATTCCTAGATTCCTAGATTCCTCTATATGCTAGTTGGCTTCCACATGCACCTAGAAGTCAATAATTGCTAAATTGGGTCATGGAGAAATTTGGAATCATATTGGAAACATTTTTAGCATGTCTTCTTTTATTCCTAGTTCCTAAAAGCATAGTTCTGCTTTTTCTGAAAGTTTCCTTGCTTTACATCAGTTTTAAGGAAAAAAGGGAAAACTAGTCTAGGATTAACTACCTTGTTTTTTTCCCACACCATCCTCCTTCCTTTTATAGAAAAAAAAACATGGATGTGATCTCTTTCCATCACTTATTAGCTTTCCTATTTTATTTATCCAACTCATTAGCATCTTCATAGATTTGGAAAGTCTTTCTTGCACATATGGGGGATTTGACTATTTTTAGTAAGCCTGCTTTTTGACCAATTCGAATAGAAACCCTATGATTTTTAATATTTGATGAAATTATATATTTGAGTAGAATATTAGTTCATATGGTTGGATTATTTACACTTATTCAATACAGGATTAATTTATGCTCCAATTTTAGTTTCTTTTTGTGTGAATTTTGCATGTTTGATTAGCAATTTTGTGATTGCAATTGATCTATCACTTGGGTTCAATTTCCATAGAGTCAGGAAATGGAGATGTATATTAACTCCAAAAGACTCTATAGAGTCACAATGGACACAGAGACAGAGCCAATTCATTATGTTGACAAAGAAAAATACAAAAATAAGCTTGATGAAGCATAGAGATGATTGTTCCTGTCAATCTCTAGAGATCTTCTCTTCAACATAAATGGATTGAAGACTCCAAAGGAGGTTTAGGATAAGATTTATTCCTTGTTTGATAATAAATATGACCTAAGGATCTATCAGCTAGAGAATGAGCTGATTTCTCTTCACTTAGGCAACTTCGAAACTCTAAATGATTTCTTCACCAAATTCAAGCACCTAGTGTTCCAGTTAAAGCTGTGCAAGGTTAAGAAGGAGGATGATCAACTCATCCTTACCATCCTCTCAAAATTGGTGCAGAATACTCAATATTTTTATCAACCTTTCATTTAGGGAAGCTCACTACACCAAATTGGAATATTCCAACTCTTAATGCCTTCATTGAATCTCTCACCAATGAGCATGACAAGTTGATCCAAATGGGGATCATCCTATATTCCAAAGATCAAGAATTGGTTGTTGGAGGACATAAGGCTACGAATGGTAAGGGGAAGCAAAAGAATGAGCCTCTTATGGAGAAAGAACAGCCAGATCAGCTCTTGGGGTCAAGGAGAAGCAAGAAGAATGGCGAAGGAAATACCCTTTGTTCTTACTGTGGAAGGGGATTTCATCTAGGAAGATTCTATATGAGAAAAAAAATTGATGAAATGACTATTCTTCTAGAGAAACATAACATCACTATACCTACTAGCACAGGGAAGGATGACCATAGAGCAAAAATTGAATAACATGATGAGACATTCCATGCATTGAAGGCTAGTTGTTCAACAACACATGCCTTCCTCATTGATTTTGGAGCTTCCAATCATATGGTTACATCCAAAAAATCATTCTCTTATTTAAAACCTTCTGATTGCCCTAGTATTCATATGGGTAATAACAGTCAAATTCGAGCCAAAGGGAAGGGCTCTATCAAGCTTGAAAAAGGAAAGTTCAAAGATGTGCTTTATGTGCCCTCCTTAGCTACAAATTTGTTATTTGTATACCAGATGACTAACAATGGCCCTCTAAAGTGAGTTATTCTTGGTCCTAACTCAATGGAGATCACATATATCTCTACTAGGAACATCATAACTAAGGGTGATACAAATCATGCCTCCAAGGCATATGAGTCTTCACACTTCCTACCATTTTCAAAACCAGTGCACTCTCAGCTGCCACTTGAAAGGGGAGGTAAAAACATTCCATATAATTCTTTTGCAGTTTCAAATAGTATTGCAGAACTAGTTATATCAATTTATGATATTGAGATTCAGGGTGATTTAGATACAGATCCATTCCCTATTCCCAAGCAGGAAGCTAGGAAGATGACTAGAAATACATCTGACACACAGAAGACAAATAACCTTGTGCTTTGTCATGCAATCTCACCTCCTTCAGAGAGATACAAAAAAATCCTAGTGAGATGCTACATGGAAAGGTCTGATCATCTACACTTCTCTCAAAAGAATAGAGCAGATCACAGACCTCTTCATCCAAAAAGAGGCAAAGGTTACATTCGTCCTTCCTTCCATCATCATTTTAGGAGAAGATGGAGAAGTCTACATGCCAAGCCACAGGATACCTGTGCACACAACATCATGCATGTTGCTTCACTACATCATAGAGATGAAGGCTACACCAACATATTTTCAATTTTTTAAAACTTGAATCTTTATTCTACCTGCTTAGTTAGAGGGGGGGATTTTTTCCCATGTTGTCCCAATTCCTTGTATTGAGCAATTACTTTGCTTTAGCTATAATGGGTGACGCATGGTCTTAGTTATCAGAGCCCACAATTTTTCCAATTTAACATTCAAGAAAGGTGTTAGGATTATAATCCTCCCTTGTCCAATTTGGTCAATTATGTCTAAATCAAGAGTCCTTTTAGTCTATATTTAGGGACTAGTGCCATTGGGTCCACCTGGCCTAATTGGGAAACATGTACTAGTTACTAGAGTGTGGGGAACACTAATTTAGGCTAACTATCGCTAACTAGACTTGCATGCATCATTTTAGGATCCTCCTAGATCAATCCCTACAATTTAAGAGCCACTGGGAGTGCCGACACCAACCTACTTCAGAATATTTCAGTTGGTGACTAGTTAAGTTCAGTTAGGACTTAGTTACATTCAGTTATAGTCTGTTACATTCGGTTCTATTCAGTTAGTGCTGGCTATGCATGGATACATGTGGGTGAGGCACATTTACTCACCTATCATAATCAATTATGCTAGTTAACTGATAATTAAGACTGAATTAGACACTTGAGTTGGGTTGTTGAACTTCGATAATGATTTAGACATGTCTAGTTAACCATTTAGTTAAGTAGAGTCAATCAATTCGAATTCCTCTCTCATACATTCGAATTGACTGGATAATAATACTAGTGTATTACATTGTAATTAATTATCCAATTAATTTTGATTAATGAAAGCATTCATAGTTGCAAGCCATTTTTGCACTATTTCATTCTTCAATTTTTGAGTAAAATTGTCTGCTCTATCTTGTGGGTTGTGTGTTGGTCCACAGATCTATGTGCTCAATTTTATAGTCCATGGGGTACCTTCACGTACAAAAGGATTCCCTTTTGTTTGAAAAATTCTAGGGCTACCTTTCATTGGGCAATGAATTTTTCCTTCCATGACATTAAGAATGTTGTTGAGCCGTACCTAGATTATCTTCCTTCTCATTTTCTTAAGAGGATCAGCCATCGCTTATTTTTTGAACGATGTAGACATTAAAAAATACACTTGAATCCCCACAAGTGTCTTTTATGCGTCAAGTTGTTGCGGCTACTTGGGTTTATAGTGTCAAATAAAGGAATTTAGGTGGATCCTTTAAAAGTAGATGCCATTGTAAATTTGCGTCCTACTTAGTCTATTAGGAAGCTTCAGAGTCTGCAGGGAAAATCTAATTTCCTTCGAATTTTTATTGTTAACTATTCCAAGATCATGAAAGGTTTCATGCACTTGTTGAGCAGGACACTCCATTTATATGGGATGAAACCACACAACTTCCTTTCGATGCATTGAAAAAAGCTTTGTCGTCGGCTCCCTTGTTACGCCCACCAGATTACTCTAAATATTTTGTATTGTATCTTGCTGCATTAGAGTCGACCATTGGGGTGGTATTAGTTCAGGAGGATGAAACTCTCCAAGAGCATGTTGTCTATTATCTCAGTCACACATTAGCTATTCCTGAGCTTTGAGACTCCCACGTCAAGAAGTTAGCTTTAGCAAATGTTTATGCTATGCATAGGTTATGTCACTACATCCTACTGAGGACCACTACAGTGGTGGCGAATTTTAATACTTTTCAATATTTTTTTTCTTGACTCATAATCAGGGGCAAATTCAATAAATGGATAGTCATTCTCCAAGAGTTTGACTTGGATTTCTAGTCTGCCAAATCTAAAAAATCCTTAGTTTTTGCCAAGGTTATCACATAATTTCCTACTAAAGAGAGTGTAGTGGTTGAAGAGGAATGATTACTAGATGAGTACATATTTCTTATTTCCACCTCTGATCCCTGGTATGGAGATATCCTTATATATCTCCAGACTTTGAAGTGTCCTACGTCCTTCTTGAGGGAAGAGTGGCGTAAAATGCATATACATGCAAAAAACTACCTTATCATCGATAACACTTTTTACTGTAGAGGGGTAGAATCGGTTTTGCGTTGGTGTCTCACCCACAAGGAGGCAAAGCGTGTCCTGAATGATTCCCATAGTGAAGCGTGTGCGGGTCATTTATCTAGGTTATCAACATCGCATAATATTTTATGTGTTGATTATTGTTGGCCTACAATATTTAAAGATTGTGTGGAGGCTGTGAATCCTTGTCATCCTTGTTAGCTATACAACAGGAAAATTCAGTCACATCCTCATCCATTGTTTCCCGTCATCACAGTGGGATCCTTTACAAAATGGGGGTTGGATTATGTGACGTGCAACCCAGTTTCGACTGGGGGGAACAAATATATCATTATCGTTGTCGATTACTTTACTAAGTGGGAAAAGGAAATGCCTACTTTCAAAGCTGATGGAGAAACAACAACTTTATTTATGTTTAACCAGATCATTGCTCATTTTGGTATTCCTAAAGAGATTTTCACTGACCATGGAAGTTACTTTCAGAATAGCATGATGACCGAATTGACTACTATGCTAGGGTTCAAGCAAGATCCTTCATCTTCCTTCTCTCTACAAGTGAACGGTCAAGTAGAGGAATTCAATAATACCTTGAAGACCATCCTTAAGTGTACCATCAACGCAAGTCAGTCAAATTTCCACATTATGCTATATCCTGCACTTTTGGGCATATCGGACTAATTTTAATACTGTCATGGGTTTTTCACGCTTCCAACTTGTTCATATGGTGGAAGCAATCACTCCAGTTAAATGGGAAATTCCATCACTTAAAACATCCATTCATGTACTCCATGACACCACTGAATTAGAATAATGTTTTCTATATTTGGAAAATCTAGATGAACGACGCAGAGATGCGTTAACGAAAAACGAATATCATAAAAATAGGGTTAAAAACCAATATGACAAAGTTGTGAAGCATAGAATATTTTTTGAATGGGATCTTGTCTTTCTTTGGGATCAGGACAAAGAACCCCTGAGGGAAGGAAAGTTCAAATCCATGTGGTTAGATCCCTACATTGTTTCAAAATTCTTGAAGAAAGGGGCATCTGAGTTAACTGATTTTGATGGAAATAAGCTTCCTGAGCCTATGTAATGAACACAAATATATATAATAAATAATCGCTAAATAACTATTACATAATTAATAATAACTATTAAATATCAATATTAATTATTAATATTAATACATGTTGATATTAATAATTAATAATTAATAATTAATAAATAGTTATTAGTAAATAATTCTAAAATGACGCATCCTTTCATGGATAGTATCCAAAGTGCCTTTATGATTAATATATATATATATATATATATATGGCACTCACTTTGTAATCTATCATCATATCTATTCTATCATCAATTTATATATTATTATGGCCGATTTTAAAAAAAAAAAGATAAAAGAAAAAAAAAGCTAAAAAAACAAAATAAAGGAAAAAGAAAAGATAAAGTAAGACAATCACATGGTTTTGCTTTTAAAGTAAAACAAACACATGGTTTTGCTTTCCAGCTTCAACCAGGTTTTACTTTGATTTGAATTATTATAATATATTTATAATAGTTCAATTTTTTGTTTTATTATATAAAATAATAAAATAAAGATTTTTATTATATAATAATTAATACAATAATTCATTATTATTTTTAAAAAACTATATAATAAACAATATATATAGTTTATAAAAACATTAATATAATTATTAATTAATTAATTAATAATTATTATTATAAAGGAAAAAGGGAGAATCGTGGTGGGCTGGCATCATACAGCAAATAAAAATAAATTCACGTTCAGCACCGGAAAGATTCTAGTAATCACCAGATCAATGGATTCTCGGTTCGATCAAATCAATGAGAAGATTAACAAAAACTATGAGGAACTCCAGGAAAAGATTAAACAAACTAGTGACAATTTGATATCGAATTGGACACAAATCACATCATGAATAGAGAATAGCTTCCTCACTCTACAGGAAGACCAAAATAAAAAATAGGCAGTTTTAACCACAATCTTAGACATATTACAAATGGTGAATGACCTGCAACCAAACTCTCCCAGAACAACAGAGCAGCTAGACCCTCTATTCAACCTGTCATCCTCAAACTCATATACATAAGGATGTCAAATATGGGTGAAAGTTGATTTACCCAAATACGACGAGGATGAGTGACGGTGCATAGCGTGGATTAACAAAGCCAAGGAATACCTAGACCCACAACATCCATTACGACGGTGAGAAAATTAAATATGCCTCCAAGCATGTAGAAGGCATTGCTTACAATTGGTACTTATGGTGGAAGAATACTGCAAGAATATGTTCTTACAACTGGGTTAGCTTCAGGAACGACCTCATCAAAATATTCCAAGGAGTTGAAGAAAAATACTTCTTTTCCAAAATCACAAGGTTACAACAAAAAAACAGTGTCGATGAGTACACATGTGAATGGGAAGCACTATCAACTCGAGTCCTAGAATTATCTAATGACCAAGGACTACAGACCTACATACACAGTATAAAACAACACATCCATGACGAACTAGAGTTACACAACATCTCTACCATGGAAGAAGCACGACGTAAAGCCAGGATTATTGAAAGAAAATCCATTCATATAAATGTCGACCAAGACAACTCCAAAAAGAACCCCCTCCAATCAAGATACATAGGAAATCCAAGGTATATACCGCCTCAACTTAGGGAAGGAACTAAGCCCAGTTTAGAGGCCCAGAGAATAAAAGAAGGAAAATGTAAGTTCTATGGAGACAAATGGGATCCTAAGCACATATGCTTAAAAAAGAAATTATATGCTTGTGAAGCAGAGCTAGAAGTCAATGAACCAATTGAGAACGATGCAAATAGCCAACAAGACTACCACCCATGAATTGAGGATGACTCCCCACAAATATCAATAGCCTCTATTACCGGAATCTCCCAACCACAAACATTGAAGATTAAAGGACATAAAAAATAATAACGTCATAGTTCTCATCGAATCTGGAAGCACCCATAACTTCGTTAATGTCATCCTTGCTAAATTATTTAACCTATTTATTCGTCTAGTACCTAACATGAAGGTTATGGTAGGACATGGAAAAAATATTGACAATGTGGGGAAATTTCATAAGGTTAAGTTACAAATGCAACAATATAACTTAGAGTTAGATTTCCTTGCGGTACCACTAGGAGGAATCGACGTAGTATTAGGAATACAATGGTTACAACCCTTGGGTACATATTCTGCAAATCACCAAGAACATTTTATTGAATTCCATGCATTCAAGAAAACACACAAATTATATGGGTACCAACCACCTCCAACACAACTGGTTACATCACATCAGATGAAAAAGCTACGTTGGAAAGATACACCAACGTACATACCTCAATGTCAAGAAATGGAGATTCTAACAAGTGAAGGAGATATGGATAAACAACTAGAGACACAAGATCTAATTCGAAAAACATCACAAGGTGTTTCAAGAGTTACCTATGGCACTCCCAACAACAGAAAAACTGAACACATAATCGAAATAGAACCAGGGACAAAAAAGCTGCCAGTAACAACCCATACAGATATCCACAACAAAGATGTTGCGACAGTTCACATAGTCATTGTCATCAAATAAGATTTGAGGACAAATCTTCCTTAAGTGAAAGGAAATGTAACAAAAACCAAATTTAATTATTAAGCTAGGTTAATTAATGTAAATTAACTAAGAGGTGACTTGAAAAGTCACCTCTCTTCCCCATTTACGATATAAATTACCGTGGCACCTATTATGTAATTCATCTATATATTTATAAAATATACATTACATTACATTTCCTACATTATGTTGTTCTTTCCATCTTCTTTACTCTTTCAAGTGGAATCAGAGCCTCGTTTGGCTGATCTGGGCCTTTGGCCTTAATTCTTAGACCTTGTTGGATTTTTGTCTTATAGCTTATTTTAGGGCTTCCCTAAATAATTGGACATTGTCCAAAAGAAAAAGAAAAATGTAAAAAAAAAGAAGAAAAAAGGAAAACAAAAGTTAAGAAAAAGAAAAGAGAAAAGTAAAAGGAAAAAGAAAAGAGAGAGGGTAAAAGTGAAACCACACATGGTTTCTTAAAGTGGGTTTGAGTTTGAATATTAAATTTCATAATAATTACTAGTAAAGAGCAAGTGAGATTTGAACTTAGGTGGGGAAGGTAACACTCATTCCTCCCAACCACCCAATCTACTCACATTTTACAAAACTTAAGGGAAAAAAAAAGATAAAAAAAGGTGCATAATAATTGCTACTAAAAAGCAAATGAGATTTGAACTTAGGTGGGGAAGGTAACACTCATTCCTCCCAACCACCCAATATACTGACATTTTTACAAACTATTGAAAAAAAGGAAGGAGATATTGATTACATTTCAAAGAAAACTCAAGAATATGGATTTTAATGTTGAAAAGAAGGAAAATTTTCCTATCACCTTACAAAAAAATGTTGCAATATTATTTATAATTAAAGGGACACTTGTAGGGAAGGATATCACCATTTCTATTTGTTAGAATAATCAAACCCATAGTATTACCCACTTAGACATTAATTCATTTATTTTTGTCTTATTTGCCTAGTTCATGAGTCCCACCATGTTCAAGTTGCTAATTGCCTATCCATAGAGGTCAAACTTGCCATCTTTGACTCATGTAGCGCTTGGGAAAGCCTTAGGAATCAAATCTGCTTTATTCCTGGCCTCCTAGGTGCCCTTCTACTTTTTCTACTTTGTTGACTTCTTTTTCAGTTTTTAAAGCACATAAGGAAAGCAAGACTAGGTCAGGTGAACCTGTTTTATTCCCCTTTCATCCTCCTCTCTTTCCTCCATGCAAAAGCATGTATGAGCTGCCATTCCACCACTCATTAGCTTTCCCATGTGCCCTTGCCAATTTGTGAGCCTCATGATAGATTTGGGATCAGCTTTTTACACCTATGGGGGATTTGCCTATTTTGGGTAAGCCTGCTTTATGCTAGATTTGGATGCTTCCTCATGCATTCGATTTCTTCATGTATTCTATTTATTCAGCATCCTATGTTATTATAGGGTTGGATATTGTACACTAAGTTAATATAATTTTGTGTTACAGCTCCATTTTCAGTCTCCATTGTTGACAATTTGCATGATCAATTGTAATTTGTTGTGAGTGAAATTAATCTATTGCTGGTCAGAATTTCTACATGGTATCAGAGCCATTGTAGGTTGTTACTCTCCTTCAAAAATTGTTTTTCAGGTTTGACATCAAGACTGGGAGCCTTCTACTGACAGCCGGGACAGATTTTCTAAAGCTATGGATTCACAGAAAACTATGCTCACTCCCTTCAACTTTTTTGAATGGAAAGCAGAGATGGAGATCTTGTTGAGAGTGAAAGGCCTCTACAGGGTGACTATGGCTACAGAAGCAGAGCCCAATGCTGCTACAGAGAAGATCAAATGGCACAATCGAAGAGATGAGGCCTATGGCCTCCTATGTCTCAGTATTTCCCGAGACCTCCTTTTCCATCTCGATGGATTAACTTCACCAGATCAAGTATGGGAGAAAATTTCTAAACTCTTCGGAAAGACAGATGAGATGAGGGGACACCAGATCGAAAATGAGCTGATTTCCCTGAGTCCCAGTAATTTTGCATCCCTGCAGCTATATTTCTCCAAGTTCAAAGCACTAGTTTTGCAGCTGAAACAGTGTGGTATTGAAAAGAAAGATGAGAAGCTCGTATTGGCCATCCTCTCAAAGCTAGGACCTGACTACTCAGTCTTTGTTTCGACCTTCTATGCCACAAAACTCACAGCTCAAACCTGGAAGATGCCTAGCCTTGCAGATTTCATGGAATCTCTCACACAAGAACAAGACAAGCTGGTGATGATGGGCACCATCAAACCATCCAAAGATCAAGATTTGATTGCTGGAGATTCGAAGGTGGATTCAAAAAGAAAGCAGAAAGATAAAAAGCCACCTGAGAAAGGAAGCGACAAGAAACAGTCTCCAGAGGATCAACAAGGTCCCAAGAAAAATACCTAGAAGAAGAAAAACAAAGGTGAAATGAACAAGTGCTCATACTATTCGAAGGGAAATCACACTGAAAGCTCTTGTATGAAAAAGTAGATTGATATGCTGACCAATCTCTTGGAGAAGAATGGCATCTCCCTTCCAGAAAGCTCAAAGAAGAGAGAAGGAGGATCAAGTTTCGATGACAGAGAGAGAGTTCATGCTCTAGTTGCTGGCACATCAAGCTCACCTAGTTTTATCATAGATTCTGGAGCTTCAAGACACATGGTTTTGACTAAGGAGGCTTTCTCCTCATTGGATATGTCAAAAGGACCATCTATTGTACTCGGAGATGACTCTCTCACTGAAAGCAAAGGCAAAGGAAGGATGGATCTTGATCATGGTAACTTCAACAATGTGCTGTATGTCCCTGGTCTTGCCTCCAACCTTCTATCAGTGTACCAGATGACCCACACTGGGTCTCCTAAG